>LOEQ01003236.1:154326-166347 GCA_001685075.1 Bramus lutescens | reverse complement strand
TGTGTGTATATATACTGTGTGTATATGTTGTATGTGTCTGTATATATGTTGTGAGTGTATAGATGTTATACATATATATGTTGTGTGTATTTGTATGTATCAGTGTGTATATGTCTATGTGCTGTATATGTGTGTGCATGTTGTATGTGTTATAAAAATGCATGTGCCCATGCATGTATAGAAGCTAGAGAAGACAGCATTAAATGTCCTGCTCTAGTCTACCTTACTCTTTTGCGATTGGGTCTCTCACTGAGCCTGGAGCTAGCAAACTCAAGTAATTCTCCTGTCTCTGTCTCTCACAGGTCTGGGGCTATAGGAGGACAAGTGACCAAGACCACATTTTTAGCCTGGTTTCTAGGGATTTGAACTCAGGTCCTCACAGTTGCACAGCAAGTCCTATGTAGCCCCCATTGCAAATACCTTGTTCATGCTCTTTTTGTTTCAATTTCCTAATTCTTACACATCATTCCTTAAGATCAGACCCAAATCTGCGTTTGCCCCTGCCAGCCCTAGTGTATAAAAGACACAAACCTTTGTATACTAACCATGGTAATCCATTGGCCTCTTGACAACCTTCTCAGCAAAGCGTTTGAAACTCTCGTGCTGTCTTTATGCTGCTATCAGAAACAGTGGGCAAACTCTACAGTTTTGTATTGTTTGTATTTAAACCCAAAGGCCTCCAGATTATCCAAATTGTAGGTGACCGTAAGCAATTTAAGTAAGCATTTGAGACTTCATGTAATGGTCCCTGGTATTCCATTTTGCAAGCTGCTAGGATTAACACTCCTTTCCACCCAGTCGAGTTAGATAAGCAATCCTGTCTTTAAGGGTGTTTCCAGAATTTTTCCAACACCCAACTTTGTAATCATTATGAGTCAGCACAGAGGTAGCTGCTGGTGTCCCTGGCAGATGGTGTTTGTCATGTGGAATATTTTCATGGAGAAAGCATCAGAGGGAGAGCAGAAGTAACCATCACTATACACAGACTTCCACAATACCTCACTTTAAGTTGCAGCACAGAAGTCAGGCTGCAGCGGCCCCTTTAGATGGTTCTCTCTGAGGAAGCTGACTAAATGCAGCCTGTAAACACTGGGTGTGCCTAGCTGAGGTTCAGGAGCCACACCATATGCTTTGAACCAGCTTGATTCCACGGTCCTTACCTTAGCCATGCATATCTACTTGAGATTAGAGTGGGAAGTGCATCTTTCCTAATATGGTACTAGTCCTTACTGCCTTCTTGAATGGAAGGAGAGTGGAACACAGGGTCAGAAGTCAATACAAATCAACCCTAGCTCTTAGGGAAGACATTCTTCAATTTTCTCATCTCTGCTTTTCTTGAAGATGGTATAAGATGACCCAAGACAAATGCAACAGAAACATACAAATGCAGTTAATTCACTCTCCAGTATGCCATAACAAGGTAGACACTTGCCATCTTGCTTCACATTGTCCAGGGAAAGCCCATTTCTGATTCCATTTTTATATAGGACAACTCACTACAGAGCCGACATCAGACTTACACATGATTACAATGTGGTGTCAGAAAGTGGACATATGAAGAGCTCAAGGACCATTGTTTCCAGCTCTACATTAGAATGTGTGAAATATAGTTTATTATGGCCCATCCTTTCCTAATTAATTTGCCATCATGAGGGGGCATCATTGGATTCTAAAAAGCTGAAATAATCAAATCTGCTGTTTTGCAATTTTTCCATCCTGACAAAAACAACAAATGCATAAATAAAAAGTACAAAGAACTATAAAAGGAACATAAACTAGAGATGTAGTAGAATTAAAGTAATAATAAGCAGAAACGTTTCACAAATATTTTTCAAAACATTATAAAGTAGACAGTTCTCTTTAATATCTCACATTTTTGTAAGATACATCTGAATATGGATTTCATCTTAGAGCATGGATTTCATCTTAGAGCATCACGTGTTCTAATTCTTGGGCTATAAAAACCTCAAGGCTGCTTTCTTTGGTTGAGATGTGCTTTGCATTCCATGTGCTAGAGGCCTGATCCTCAATGGTGATATTAAATGTCATAAGGCTTTTAAGAAGGGAGATCGGTTCAGGCAGTACAGTCTTTATAACCCTAGAACTTGGGAGGAGAAGCCAGGATACTGAGGACTACATGGCCAGTCTCATCTACGTAGTAAAGCCCAGGCTAGCAGAGTTACCTGAAACTCCGTCTTTAAGAAGGAGAGTGGCAGAGTCATTAGGTTACTCAGAGCATCACCATTAGAAAGAATTAGCGCAGAACTCATGGGACCACCTCAAGAGTTCAAGACTGACCCCTCCCTGTCCTCTGGCTTTCAGCCCACCCTTGTGATCCCCTCATGTGGCTCATACTCCAGCATGTTGTCAGCTGCTAAGGTATGGCTCAACCAAGGTCTTTAACCAAAGCTGGTGCTTCACTGTTGGGACTCTCAGAGTAATGTCTTCCAAATGACTGGCCAGTTCCAGCACTATCTGCCTCCTCCCCAAATTCCCTCTCTTGTTATCACTCTGAAGTAATTCATCTTTACCAAGTTGTTGATCTCCGCATATATCTCCCTTCAAACCCTTGGAAGTTGCTAACCCTTCCCTAGACAATTGCCCCCAGACACACACACTTACAAATAAATACCATAAAAATTAAAATATAAATACAATAAGCAGATCAAGAGAATTCTCTCCTACAGAGAGATTGTGAGGCCTTAATATTATAGGGGGCCTTTTCTATAGAGGCTTCTCACAGAAGAGGCCTGTTTGTCCTGGGGCCGGAGGGATCATTCAGCCTCAACATACCTAGACTTCAAATGAAGGACTCTGCAGCCAGACCTCCGTGGTCATGACCTAGAGCTTCATCTTGCCATTTTACCTTGTTTTGATGCCATTAATTTGCTGTAGAATGACTTGTGCATTTCAATGTCAGCTGCAAGACTGCATGTCTAGGTTAAAGCTATTTCAAGTACATCTATGAAATGGACCTTTTACGTATGCTTTTGCTTTCTAAACCCATTCTTTAGAGGAAATAAACAAAAACCATGGACTATTACATCTGTGATTGCCAGCGCCTTCATGTTTCGCTTCACAGCCCATTATCTCCCACATTAGTGCTATTCAGTGACCATCACTGCTGAGTTGTCCCAGCCATCTCTCTGCTCCTCTTCAGCACACCTCACCCTCTCAGCGAGCTTTCCACTTCTCTGTCGCTGGATGCCACATGTCCACGTGAATGCTCTGAATTTTTCTTTCTTCTGTCTCAGAATTGACATTCTCAGCATCCTCACACTTTTCTGACCCAGGAGAACCCTCTATTCATGATAAGAAGTCTCTCCATTTGCGTTCCTGACCTTTTCTCACCATTCATCCTCTCCCCTGGCCTTTCTCCCTCACCTCTCCCTATTTCTCTATGGCCTAGAAATATGTTCAAATCTTTCCCTTCTGACAAAACAATGTGAACAAAGCAAATTCTTTCCTTACATAGTAGTTTTTGTTTAAGCAGCCATGGTTTCTCTTTCCTATCATTGCCAGATGGTAACACAGCAGCCTTCTTTACCCGTGGCCGTTTCTCCACATCTCTTGCGTTTCACTGCTATAACTCAGTTCCATTAGGTATCCTCCTCTGGATTCTAGCCTCCATTCTATCTCACTTCTGAGACGACAGACCATGTCGGTGAACTTTCTGTTACTGTGTGGACCATCTGGGGTCAACAGCTTGAAAAAAAGAAAAGCTTGCTTGGGTCCGCAATTTCAGTCCCATCGGGACAATGGACAAGTCAAGCTAAATAGCTCATCTGTCCACAAAGTGAAGAAAGGAAGAAAGGGGCTAGGTCTCCACAGGTCTCCCTCAAAAACACACCACCAGGGATGAAGTTTCTTTCCAACAAAGCACATCTCCAGAAACTCCTTGCATCTCCCAGTGGTGCTGCAGGGTGGTGACATGAGCCTCTGAGACACTTCATATCTATTCCGTAGCGGAGCAACTTTGGACTGCTTCATCCTAAGACTCTGCTAATAACTATACACATTTTAATGCTTAATATTTGTTCAGTTAAGCAATAACTGTAGAACTGCTGCTTGATATTTTGATTATACTGCTTGTGGTTGTTTGGATGAGATATTCTCCATGTTCTCGGGCATTTAAACACTCAGTCTCCAGTTGGTTGCTGTTTAGGGAGAATTAGATGGTGTATCCTTGCTGGAAGAAGTATGTCATTTGGAGATGACTCTGAAGTCTCAAAAGACTCTGCCATTGTGGTAGCTTGAATGTAATTGGCTCCCATAATCTCACTGGATGTGGCATTATTAGGAGAGGCAGTGGCTTTGTGAGAGTAGGTACAGCCTTCTTGGAGGACGTATGGCACTGTGGGACCTGGCTTTGAGGTTTCCTATGCTCAGGACATTGCCCAGCATCTGAGTCGATTTCCTGTTGCCTACAAGCCGAGATGTAACCAGCACCAAGTTTGCCTGCATGCTACCATATTCCCCACAATGATGATAATGGACTGAACCTCTGAAACTGTGAGCGAGTCACACCATTAAATGTTCTACTTCTAAGAGTTACCTTGGTCATGGTGTCTCTTCACAGCAACAGAAACCGTAAGACAGCCATACTGAGTTAACTTTCTGCTTCCTGTTTGTGGACCAACATGTAAGCCCCCAGCTACTGCTCCAGCACCATGCCTGCCTGCTGCCATCCTCTCGCTGTTGTGATGATTGGGGATTCTCATCCCTCTGGAACCATAAGCTCCAAATGAACTCTTCCTTCTACAGTTGCCTTGCTCATGGTGTTTTCTCAGAGCAGTAACAAAAATATAAATATGATACTGTTTCTTTGGTTTCCATGCATCAGATATCTTTATCTTCTTCTCTCTGTGTCTGATTCTTCTAATTCTTACCATATTTTCATTTTATTTTTTTTTGAGACAGACTTTCACTGGAGCTTTGGAGCCTGTCATGAACTAGCTCTTGTAGACCAGGCTGGCCTCAAACTCACAGAGATCCTCCTGCCTCCGCCTCCTGAGTGCTGAGATGAAAGTCATGCACCACCACTGCTCCTCTTGTCTATTTCCATTTTTTTAACTGTGAGCATTTCCTAGGATTTTGATTGATAAGAGAAAAATTCTACAGTGCCTTTAATTTTATTACAAGGATTACACTATGCAAAGGGAATTGATTACTTAGCAATGGTGAACTAAACTAAGAAGACCTTTCCACTTTGCTGAATGCATGTTGACATCTGAAATCACACCCTCTAATGCATGGCTTCAGGCTTCACTAAATCTGGCACCATTGGCCCCAATCAATACAGAGCAACAACTACTCTGTAAAGACTCTCTTCCTAACACTAAGCCTTCTTCAGACCTCTCATCTATAAAATAACAAAGACTTCATTCTGCAAGTTTTCATTATGAGAGTGATCTTCACGTTTAGATCTAAAGGACATTATGATCGAAAATTCATGAAAGGAAGCCATATCTGCAAAGACTGGTTGATTAGAACAGCCATGACATGGAGAGGTTTCAGAGCCTAACTACCTTATTTCCGGCTAGTGTTAGCCCCCTGAATAAACTTTCCTTACTTCTGTGTCAGCACTAATGTCCTGTGACTAACAGATAATAACTTTTGACTATTTGGGAAACTAAATTTAACAAACCACTAACTTCTACCAACCCAAGGCTGAGATTGTCACCAGCTAGCATCTGAGGCCTATAGAAGGGATTCACCTATCTTGCTGTAATTTTCCTCTCTGAGGTTTTCATCAATGTACTTTCAAGTTGCCTTGATTTGTGAATTTCTTTATTCTGCTGCTACACAACTCCATGAAACTGCTTACATAGAGAGACATAGAACCTGGGATAGCATAGCTCCATCTTTCCTGGGCCATCACTATTAAAATTTATCTTCAAAACAAATGCTCCCTCACTCTAAGGTGAGAGCTGAATTTTTTACATCTACAACGCATTTCCAAATGTCATGCACTCACTGCAGAATGTGTTCTACGAGAAGCCCCTTTGTGGCTAGCATCATTGGTGGTTCAATAAATTTTTCTTTTGGAGAACCTTGTCTTAATTATTTGGACTCAAGGCTTCTTTTCTTGTTCCTTTGGCTTTTTGCCCACTTTAAATCTCTAATTGCAAAACTATCACAGTCAGGATTTCAAGCCTCACATTCATTTCAATGTCTTCATACAGCTCTCCAAACAAAACTTCTCCTTAATATCAGTGTTTGTTTCCTACGAATGTTCTACAGGAGGCTGGGATTAAAATTGGCCTCCCCAGTTGTTATCTGCCTTAGCCCAGGCCTTCATTCATCTGGAGTTCTTTCATTCAGTTCTACTACTTCCATTTACCCAGACACTAGGTTCCTTTGTCCTAACACAACTATACCCCTGCTGCAGTAACAGGTATGTCCTTCTTTTTCATAATCTGAGCTGATAATCTTGAGGAACTACACAGCCAGCTCTAAAAAGCTGTCTTATTGGAAAGGAAATTTACATCTGTCAAGAAAATCTGCATGAGTAAAATATCTTTATCAGATGCCCTGAGCTCATCTGCTACCTGGGAGATTTTCTACGTGTGTATCTATCATGATAGCTTTGCCACCACCTCCCCCAGTAGAAGTGCTAAGTCTCTCTTCCATTCTATAGCTGAGAATGCCTCTTAAATTTCAGTCATTGGAATCTTCATAGAGTCTCTATTCTGTGGGACCCCTGTAAGCGCACACACATTTTCCTCTTGCTTATCTGTCTGCAACTTTGTTTCACAGATCCAGCTACCCAAACTTCAAGGGAAAGTTTTTTTCCCTCTCCTATAAGCTCTACAGATATAAATCTGAAGGTGGCACGGCACCTGACTGCCTTCCCTATGGAGACAAACTAAAACATAAACATATGGATTTAGTGTAAGACAAAGATGGAAAGATTCTCTTGAGGCTATCAGAATACCAGACCACCAGTGGTAATGGTTTACAGAAGGATCCACCTATAAAGACAGTTGTGGAATTTCTCAAAGAAAATGTTAGAGGAGTGGTACCAATTAAGTAGCCAAAAAGGTTAATTGTGTAGAATGAGTAAAAGAATAGGTCAGATATAGAGGATTTCTACCTATTCGACCAGAATTTCAATCAAACCTACCATACCTGGTATATCATGCTCTAAGTGAGAATTAACATTTAACTTCCAGGATAGCTTTGTAAAGCAAGGTTGACTATAAAGGATAACTATGAAGCTGTCCTCACTTTATGGTTGCGATGCTGAGTACTAGAGAGGCTGGCTAACCTGCCTCAGACGCCACTGACATATGTAGCGCTGAGATGTCAGCCTGGAATCTGCACTTCTTGTCACTGTACTGAAAATACTTCTCCTGAGCGTCACCATGGTGGGACTTGGGTGATTAGGTATTTGTTCACAATGTAATTTGAGTAACAAGAAAATCTAAGAGACACCCTTTGTGCCAAGAGGTGAGGGAACCCAGGCTCTCTGCATAGCACGTTGAGTGCCCCAAATTAAGACATGCTTCATTCAGAATTATAAAATATGAGCACAGACTTCATGCTTGCTCCTCCTATATTTCTTCACATTTATCATGGACTATAGGTTGCTATGGTGATGAAAAGAGACTGAATTTGGAAGAAAGTGAAAAATAAAATGTGGAAAGAAGTGTGTATTGTAAATTTATTAAGTATGCATCTAAATGTACCTACTCCAGTGTCATTAGCAAACAATTCACATTAAAAAAGTAAAATTCTCTAAAAAAATAAATTTAATTCCTCTCTTATATAAAAGAATTCAAGTGGCTGGAGCTAAAGCAAAAGATTTATTGGATGTCAGTTCAGCATTAGCCACAAGCACAATGGAGGAAGAAGCTAAGCGCTGGGAGCTGGGGCCCTAACTGACAACATTGAAGACAGACCAGTTGCTTCACCACAGCCACATTTATTAGGAACAAAGCAAGACAATGACACTGACCTTTTATGTTAACTCTGGTGTTTTCATTCACTGCCAATCATATGTCATAGTCAGGTGTGGACGTGGTTGCAGAAATAATGAGTCTGCTGTTCTGTGTTCCTTATGAAAAGGAAGAAAGTATGGTGCAGGACGGTGGAATGGCTTCTGCATGACCTTACTGATGATTAGTGGCAGCCGCAGCTTCATTCCACTTTCCAGATCCCACGCAGAATTTCTCTCCTTCACTGAACACTCACCTGTTTCAGTCGCTAGTCTGAAACTGTGTAGTCTGCCACCTTCTTGCTTTCAGCAATTCCTCATGTTGTCTCTCTAAGAAATGAATATGAGGCCTATGGCACTAGATGGAGTATATCGACCAGAGAGGTTGGCATGGGCATTGACCACCCATGTCATTTGCAGCTGTCCATACAAGGTAACTGTAAACTGAATAGTAATCCAGGAACTGAATTATTTTTAAAAATTTTTATTATTATTATTATTAAAAATTTCCACCTCCTGCCCTCCTCCCAATTCCCTCCCCCTCCCCCCAACTCCCTTCCCCTCCCTTTCCAGTCCAAAGAGCAGTCAGGCAGGCAACTGAATTCTTGACCTTCAAAATCAGTGTGCTTCCTTTTATGCCTGCATGTAGGGTGAAATTTCCAATTGTGTCGCCAGTAGAATACACATCCCTGACTGAGCTCTGAAAAACACAAACAGGGTGAGCAAAACAAATATGTCCAGAAAGACAAAGTCACATGTAAGGTGACTGCTGTTTTAAAAAGATATTTTGACCACTTAGGTGGTACAAACTTTTAGGGCTATAGCATAAACTCGAGAGTGGGATCTGTTCATTTGATACACACATTTAAAATTGCACATGTGAAAATTAGAAAAAATGACATGAGAATTTTAAAACATTGCTTTTTCACTGACCTTATAGTTCATGAAAGTGCTAATTTAACTGCCACATGATCTGCCAATCACCATCACCATTTGCAATTGTTCTTGGCTCATCTAATACGGTTTCAGGAACATACTGCTTCAATTTTCCTCCAAGTTACTTGAGTGTAGTAATTTAAATGTAATTGGCCCCCCATAACCTCATAGGGAGTGGCACTATTAGGAGGTGTGGCTTTTTGGATTGGGTATGGCCTTGTTGGAGGAAGTGTGCCACTGTGGGGACAGGCTTTGAGGTTTCTTGTTTTCAGGATACTGCCCAGTATCTCGGTTGACTTCCTTTTGCCTGAAAGATATAGATCTCTCAGTTACTCCTACAGTACCATGTCTGCCTGCATACCACCATGCTGCCAGCCATGACAATAATGGACTGAACCTCTGACAATAATGGACTGAAACTATAAGCAAGCCCCCTCAATTAAATGTTTTCCTTATAAGAGCTGCCATGGTCATGGTGTCTCTTCAGGGCAATCAAAGCCCTAAGACACTTGAGGTTCTGCAATTATTTTGCATCCGCTAGAATGCCACCCATAGATATTTTTGCACAACCCAGAATTAGTTGTCCCATAAAGCTTTACTTTGCTCTACAAGCTTATGCAGTAGCTGAGTATTTGTCATTGGGAAAACTGTGTTATTTAAAGTGATCATTGAAGGTTTTAGTGAAGATGTTATCTTGCCTTTAAATGATAAAAGACTCCAGGAACAACTAGTAAGTCTCTGAATGTCACTATTTCTCTTTTTAGCCAATCTCTGAGTGATCTCACCTTATCACTAGGCACAGACTTGGATGACTAGGTCCGTCTTGGCAGTGAAGGGGGACACAGCTTTCCTGGCACCTGCAGAATGCTGATAACTGGGACCTGCTCAGTCCTGTCTGTCTCTGCCACTTGTGCAGGTCTGCTCTAAACCAGACAACTGAGCAACTTCCTGAATGAAAGCCCATGCCCTGTAGACATGGATTTGCAAAGGCACCAAGTAATCCACATCCAGGCATAGACCATTAAAATCACCAGTGAACACCATCACCATCACCATCCACCACCATCACCATCCACCACCATCACCATCACTAACCACTGCCACCACCATCCACCACCATCACCATCCACCACCATCACTATCCACCACCATCATCATCCACCATCACCATCCACCACCATCACCATCTACCACCATCACCAACTGTCACCATTCCCACCCACCACCATTATCATCCACCATCACCATCCACCATCACCAACCACCACCATCACCATCCATCACCATCACCAACCACCACCATCACCATCCACCACGCACCTTGGTTTCCCACACTCGTCCACTCTCAGAGTGGGCCTATACACACTGCAGATGTACAGTAACTAGGGTACCATCTGGACCTGCAGAATGTGATCACACTCTGCACAGGCATTAGCTACTCAAAGCTATCTCCCATATTTAGTCCTTCTGGGGGCCTATGCCAGCTGCCATGCATATAATGCACATGTCCCTTCTCTACCCCAGTTTGGATGTTTGCCTGTTTGTTCCAAATGAGGTGCTCTTTTATGAGTTTATTTCCATTGACAGTTTTTTTCATTTGGTTTTACTTTTTTGATGTTTCTTTGGATTTTTTTTAAATTTTGTTTTTTTTATAAGGTGTTTTTGTTTCATTTGTTTTTATGGTGCGGGACAATTCTGTATTCTGTCAGTTATGTTTTAAATAAACACTGATTGGCCAGTAGCCAGGCAGGAAGTATAGCCAAGACAGCGAGACAGAAACTAGAGGTGGGACAAGGAGAACAGGAGAATTCTGGGAAGGAGGGGGCCCATTCTACCCCAGTCCTGTCCAGACACCGAAGAAGGAAGATGTGACCTACCCTACCTAAAAAGGTACCGAGCCATGTGGCTAACATAGATAAGAATAATGATTTAATATAAGTTATAAGAGCTAATACAAAGCCTGAGCTAATGGGCCAATCAGTTTATAACTTTTGTAGACTTCTTCTGCATGATTTTCTTTGGGACATACTGGCTGTGGGAACTGGGCAGGACAGAAACCCCAGCAAGCAGGCCCTCATGTTACAAATGGCGTCAACATGTAGACAACTGCATCTGCATAAAGCCTGAGACAGCTTGGGAAGTAATTCTGAAACAAAATAACAGCCTTACACATGGCTTCTTGGTAGCAGCATTTCTCAGATCTGCTCTGCTTGCTAGAGGCAAGCACTCTCATTTAAGAGAGACTTCCTGACTCAGCTTTAGCTGCAAAAGCCTGCAGCTCTTTAAGAGGTCCTGCCACAAAACACTTAAATGGTGTTGATAAAAGCTGACCACATGCTTTGTGGTTTTCAGTGATAGCAGGAAAAAAGCTGTGCCATTTTAAAATGCCAGCTTTCTGGGCCATCCTGCCAGGGCAAACTCTGACTCTTTCAGGCAGGTGGTCTGACTACAAAGCATTTGAGTGTTGTTTGTGAGCACACTGTTGCAGCTTGCTGGCAGGGACTTTGAAATGCCATAGAGTTGTTGCAAAAAAAAATGGCTCTGGCCAGTACCTCAGCCATGAGGCTGAAATCTCAGAAAGCTAAGAAATGTGTTGGATTCAGCCATCAAAGCCACGGCTTTAATCCTACCCATATTCCTTAGCAAATTAATGATTTATGTGGTCAGAAAAAGAGAGAGAGATACAATAAAGATAGATTCAAAGATAACAAAAACCACTAAATGGTTTACTGTGTCTTAAAAATATACACTGGCGTGAGAGAGAATAGAAAAAGGTTAAAGTTTTTAAAATAAAAAAGAAAGAGAGTAGTTGGATGTGGTGGTACACACCTTTAATCTCAATACTTGGGAGGCAGAGGTAGACAGACCTCTGTGAGTTCAAGGTGTGATAGCACACACCTTTAATCACAGCAATTGGGAGGCAGAGGCAGGTGGATCTCTGTGAGTTCAAAGACAGCCTGGTCTACAGAGTTATTCCCGGACAGGCAAAGATATACAGAGAACCTATCTCAAAAAGTAAAAGTAAACATAAAAGAAATAGAGGTTAAAGTAAAGCCACATAAAGATGAAAAATATACAGAGAATCTGGATAGTGTATGTTATTATGCTCTCTTTGAATTGTTTGAATGCTGAGGAAGGAACAACAG
>LOEQ01003236.1:136103-147334 GCA_001685075.1 Bramus lutescens | reverse complement strand
AATTGGGAGCATGGGGACCTTGAGAGAGGGTTGAAGGGGGGAGGGGAGAGGCAGAGAGGGGAGCATAGAAAAATGTAGAGCTCAAAAAAATCAATAAAAATAGATACTGGCAAAAAAGACTTTAATTGAAAATTATTATTATTATTATTATTATTATTAAGAACCCAAGAAACTTCACATCAATCAAATAATCCAACTAAAAAAAAATGGGATACAGATCCAAACAGAATTTTCAATAGAGGAATCTCAAATGGCTGAGAAACACTTAAAGAAATGTTCAATATACTTATCCACCAGGGAAATGCTAATCAAAACTACTTTGAGATTCCATCTAACACCTGTCAGAATGGTTAAGATCAACAACACAAGTGACAACTCATGCTGACAGCTCATGTGGAGCAAGGGAAATGCTCCTCCATTGCTGGTAGGGGTGCAAACTTGTACAGTCACTATGGAAATCAATCTGGTGGTTTCTAAAAGCTGGGAACCAATCTACCTAGAGACCCAGCTATACTCTTGGAAACATACCCAAAAGTCATTCCATTCCACCACAAAAACACCTGCTCAACTATGTTCAAAGTGGCTTTATTCATAATAGCCAGAAGCTGGAAACAACCTAGATGTGCCTCAACCAAAGAATTCATTGAGGGTTGAAGGGGAACGGAGAGGAAGAGAGGGGAGCAGAGAAAAATGTACAGCTCAATAAAATCAATTAAAAAATAAAAAGAATGCTCCCATGAGAAACTATAATTATAGTTTGGTGGCCCACTATAATATTAGTTTGGCAAGTACAGTATATGAGAACTGTGTTTCCTCCTCAGTTTTGCTGGGCATCTAAAACCATTACAAATATATAAGTCTATTAAAAAAGTAGATGGAGAAAATTCAGTGGTGCAATTAAATAGTGTGGTTGTGATCAAAGGAATAAGGAGAGCTTCCAAAAACTTGTCTGGGAATAAAGTTATAGGCCACAGTGATTTCACCAAACTACATAGAAAAAGCCTTAAAAAGATTTTGATATTTAGATATTGAGAGCTGCATAAAATAAGTGGATAAACTCGAATGCTTACTAGTAAATAATGTTTTAAAAATCTCACCAAAAATTAGTAGTGCTGTTTTAATTCTTTGTTTTACAGAGGAAATCAAGGCATACATGTGCTATTTTCTCACTAATTCTAAATTAGAGCACACCAGTGCATATTTGCTGCCTCCCTATTTGGATGGCATAGACTATTGAGACACCAGCATAATAAGGCTTCAGGGGGAAAAGCATGAAAAACAAAAACAAGATAAAGATTAAAGATCACCCTGAACCCAGGGGTATGATTCTTTTTAACATGAACTCGAACACCTAGGTCAAGCTACTCATAGTGTACTTTTCCAGAACCTTTCTCAAAATGATTTGATATTCATTTTGAGAAAGCAAAGTAAAGATGTCAAAGGATAAAAATGAAATAATATATGAGGAAGGAAACACAAAATACTACCAGGATTGAATATGACTTTTGGTAAATGCATTTTTAAATGAATTGAATTACTGTGCATTATGGTTTAAAGGAAACAAGGAAAGGCTCTCAATTCTTGTAAAAGCTTTCAGTCAATATTTTTTCTTCAAGAAACATTTTTACAACAGATACATCAGTCTTGACTCTCCATCTGGCTAGATTATATAATGTTAGAATATGCTGTGTAGACTGCTGAGAGAGAAAAGACATCATATAACCCAGAGCTAGACCCTTCATACTATAATACCAACCTGCTTGGCAAGAGGCGCCCACTGATGTAATACCAGCATAACTGTTATGGGGATAACCACTGCCTTTCTGAATGGCTACAAGGCCTGCATCACATGCTGGGTACTATACATTTGGCCAAAAACCCATTGGTTGGAAGCCCTTAAGCCTTGCTCTTTTGCTAAATTGTCATGCTGCCAAGCTGTATTCTAACAGCTTTATTTGATTATTTGTTTATTCCTACAGATTTGTATTGTTCTCAACTTTGGTCAGCTTCCTTTTGTAATAGAAAGCAGAGACCCAGGATCAAAATGCTAAGTGTGAAAGTTCAGCTGTTGATGAATCTTCTAACTCAACCTTTCTTATACAGGGCTCAGGGAACATCATGGAAAAGGAGCAGAAAGAATGTGAAAACTGGCAGATGGGGAAGACTCTATCAAATCACAGTAACTATGGTTATCAACACAAGATCTACACAAGATCAAGCCTGTCAAAATCATTGCAGTTGAGGGTGGAGTCCTTGGAAAAAAATTGTTGGCTGTTGATAGTTAATGAGGAAGAAAGAGTCACTCTCCTTTGGGGGTGTGGCTTGCTGGTAGGTGGTCCATGCCCAAGTGGCTAGGCCCACATCCATGCTCATATGGAAAGAACTAATTGGCCTTGGGGGTTATTAATAACAAAACATGAAGTCGGGAGTGATTTGGGATAGGAACACGAGAAGAAGTTGGAGGGAAGTTAATGGTGGATAGATGTGATCAAGATACACTATATAAACAAATGTATACAAAATGTCAAAGAATAAACAAAGCCAGGTAGTGGTGGTGCACACCTTTAATTCCAGCACTTGGGAGGCAGAGGCAGGCCGACCTCCATGAGTTTGAGGCTAGCATGGTTCAGGACAGGCTCCAAAGCTACTGAGAAACCCTGTCTCAAAAACAAAACAAAACAAAAAAGAATAAACAAAAGGTAGATAGTACTTAAAAATGATTTTACAAGGCCCTTAAATGAAAGCATTTTAATTATATGGAATATATAATACTTTGCTTCTTTATAAAATTCCTTATAAAATGTCATCAATAAATCCAAAACATTAAAAAATAAATTTTATCAAAACAACAACAATATATTATAACATGTGAGCAAATTGAGCCATTAAGGATGTCAATCAATATCTTGGTTTTTATTTTTGTTTGTTTTTCTTTTGTCAATTTGCCACAAGCTAAAGTTATCTGGAAAAAGAAACTTAACTGAGAAAATGTCTCTATCAAATTAACTGTAGGCAATTAGTAATTGATGTAAGACAGCCATCTCACTGTGAGTGGTATGAGCAAACCTTGGTAAGAAAGTCAGTAAACAGTGTTCCTGCATGGCTTTTGATTCAGCTCCTCTCTCCAGGTTCTTGTCTTGACATCCTGTAGGCAGAGACTGCTTGTTTGTTTTTGGCCACTCAGACTTGAGTAATCACACAGAAACTAAATTAAGCACAACACTTATTGGCCAATAGTTGAGGTATATTCCTTACTAACTCTTACAACTTAAATTAACTCACTTGTAGCAAGAAAGTCCCCTATTTGTTTCCAGGCTACCCAGACTCCCAAAATAATCACACAGAAACTGTATTAATTAAATCACTGCTTGGCCCATTAGCTCTAGCTTCTTATTGGCTAACTCTTACATATTAATTTAACCCATTTCTAGTAATCTGTGTATCACCATGCGGCTGTGGCTTACCTGGTAAAGTTCCCAGTGTCTGTCTTCAGTGGACGCTCCATGGTTTCTCCCTGACTTTGTCACCTTTCTCCCAGCATTCTGTTTAGTTTTTCCCACCTAGCTTTGTCCCACCCTATCAGGCCAAGCCAATTTTTTTATTCATTAACCAATAAAAGCAACACATAGACAGAAGAACCTCCCACACCACCCATTTTTATTAGTCTATGGATTAGCATGAGGCTGTGGCCTACCTATAAAGGTTCTGACTGGAAGCTGGCATCTGTCTCCTTGGGCAGATACATGGCATCTACTTGAC
The DNA here is from genome assembly GCA_001685075.1 of Bramus lutescens. Lineage (NCBI taxonomy): Eukaryota > Metazoa > Chordata > Mammalia > Rodentia > Cricetidae > Bramus > Bramus lutescens. The sequence goes on along the minus strand of LOEQ01003236.1, from coordinate 143,575 downwards.
TCTGTATTCTTGATTGGATTTCCCACCTGGCTTTACTCTAAATCATTGGCTGAAACAGCTTCTTTAATAACCAATGGTAATGAAACATATTTGCAGCATTCAGAGGGGAATCCCATATCAACCTCCCTCAGTGAGGGAGTGCGAGGAGAGAGCTGTAAGCTGAAATAAACTCTTTCCTCCCCAAGTTGCTCTTAGTTATAGTGTTTATCATAGAAATAGAAACTCTAGGACAGTGAAGTCTTTGCAGAAGTAAAACAGTCCCAGAGGACTTCATGAACACTTAGTAACAGAACATCTAACCTGATACAAGCTTAATTTACATTGGGTTTTCAGAATACTCATGCCAAAAGCAAGGCAAGGGTGATAGAATATTATCAAAGAAAGGTACAAATATAAAATACTCAACAAAAAACAGACAATTCACTCAATAGTCTATAATATGACTAAGTCCTAATGACTCAGGATTACAATGAAAGCATAATAACAGAAAATCAGCTCCTTCTATTTGCAACATCAGTAAAGTTAGAGATCAGGATCATATATTTATTTCTGCAGTATTATCCCAAAGCTAATGTCCCACACATTTATCCCTCCACCTTTCTACCCAACCCCCCATCTCAGCACTGGTATCCCAAAGGGACCTCTATCTCATGTGGAGAGAATGGGAACTCACTGTAGTTGCTGTTTGACTCTTTGGGGGCTCTCCACGCAGCTCCCAAAGAGATACACGGACACATTATTATTTGTAAATGGCATACCTTAGCTTGTCTTATTTCTAGCCAGTTTTTCTAACTTAAATTACCTATTTCTCTACTTCTACATTTGCTTCTAGGCTTTTTACCTTTCTTTATTCTATATGTCATTCTTCCCTTCTTACTCCATGGCTGGTTGTGTGGCTGGGTGGCTGATCCCTGGTGTCCTTCTCTCCTCCTTTTCATGCTCATCCTCTTTCCCCTCCCGAGCCTAGATTTCTCCTCCTATTTATTGTCTCTGCATGCCAACCCAGTCTCTTTTCTTCTGTCTAGTTATTGGCCATTTAGCTCCTTATTAGACCAATCAGATGTTTTAGACAAGCAAAGTAACATAGTTTTACAGAGTTTAACAAATGCAGCATAAAAGAATGCAATACATCCTTGTGTTACTAAACAAATATTTCCCAGCATAAACAAATGTAATATCTTAAACTAATATTCCACAACATTTATATTCAGCATTATGGCTATGCATATCACCATTTGGTATGACTGAGAAAAATATCCAGCCAAAATTAAATGGCTAGAAATTTTATTAAGTTGTCTCAGCCTATCAGCCAGAGCAAAACTTTCATCAAGAAAACAAAAGGATCTAGAGATGGCTCAGAGGCCAAGAGGCTTTCATTCCTAGCACTCATGGGGCAGCTCACAACTGTCTTTGACTCGTATTGCAGGGACTCTGACACCCTCTTCTGGACTCTCTAGGTACCAGGTACCCAGATAGTGCACAGACACGCATCCAGAAAAACACTGCACACATAAGATATTAAGGTAAAGTTATTTTAAAAAAAGAAAACAACAAATCCAGAATCCTTTAGGCACTGAGAAAGATAGTATCAGAAGAAGTTATTCACAGGTAAGAAAGATAAATATTCAGTAAAATTGGCCCTTGTTCGTCATTGTTCATTTTTATTAGTTCTTCCAAAAGATTAGATTTATAGGGTTTTTGAGGGTTTTTATTTTATTTTATTTTGCTTTTGTTTTCTTAGTTTTTTGAGATAGGGATTCTCTCTGTAGAGGGATGGAAAGGGAGAGCAATGAAAGAGATATCTTAATAGAGGGAGGCCTTATGGGGTTAGGGAGAAACCTGGTACTAGGGAAATTCCCAGGAATTCACAAGAATGGCCCCAGCTAAGGCTCCTAGGAATAGTGAAAAGGGTGCCTGAACTGGCACTAATCAGATTAGTGACTACCCTAATCGTCATTGTAAAACCTATATCCAGTAACTGAAAGAAGCAGATGCAGTGAGTATCCACGTTTTAGAAACAGCTAAACTTTTCTGTGTGGCTCAGGACTAAGAAGAATCAAAGAACTCAAAGCGATTTGTTCACTGTTTTTTGCATCCTTTGTTACTTTGCAAAAATAAAAATTCTTTTATTTTTAATATGTTACTTTTTATTTTCTTTTTTCTTCCTTTCTTCCTTCCTTCCATCCATCCTCTCTTTCTTTTTCTTTCTCTCTTTCTTTCTTTCCTTTTTAAAATCGGTGTTTGAGATCAAGCACTGGGCCCTTGGCTGGAGCTCTGCCTCTTCCTTTCTTACATAAGCTGCACATATTCATTCTCTTGTTGAAGTTTGTTTATTCGGGGTTGAAATTTCATCTTCTACTTTAGACTTCTTCCACTGGAAAATTCTGTTCTCACTACACCCATTACAGCAGATGCTACTGCATGGGCAGAAATCAGGATATCCTTGTTTCTCTTTTTGCAACAAGCTTTCTCTCTGTGTATCTGGCCATTCTGAAAGTAGTCTTCAAAGTCTTGCGTATTTGATATCGTAGTGTAAAAGAAATCAATTCCCAGAGTAAAATGGTGGTCAGAAAAAAAAATCTTCTTAAGAGAAAGAATTTAGATCTGAGATTTGTCCAATAAACTGGGTAATCCTAAGAAACAGTTCAGCAAATGAAAGTAACCTGATACTATTCCCTTGCTTTCCCAATGCACATTTCCCAGGCACGTGGACGCAGCAATAACAGAAGTTCCCTGAAATCTGCCTAGCTGGTTCCAGTGCGTCATCCGCTGCCCATCAGACCTGGACAAACTGAAAGAGAGAGTGAGCACCAGGCACACGATACGGAAAGCACAGCACCTGTACCTGCCATCATTTGCTCCCTGTGGAGTCCTGGAAACCTCACACAGATGCTTATGCTCCAAAATTGCCTCCGCATTTCATGAGAAAACTACATGTCTTCAGATACCTTTATTTGCATAATATATGGAAATACATAAACATGTCATTTTAAAGCATGTTCCTTTTTCTCTATCTTCTTTTCTTCCTTTTTCATTTTTCTTCCTTTTTTCCTTCCTTCATTTATTCCTTTCTTTCTTTACTTTTTTTTTTTTCAAAGGCAGGGTTTCTCTGTGTAACAGTCCTGGCTGTCCCGGAACTCACTGTGTGGACGAGGCTGGCCTCTATCTCACTGAGATCCACCTGTATCTGCCTCCCAAGCGCTGGGATTAAAGATATGCACCACCACTACTAAAGGGCCCTTTCTTCTGTTTACTTTGGGTACCAGGGAGGCAGTCAAAAGCAGGGCTTCGTGCATGCTTTCCAAGTACTTTACTGTTGCAGCATGATCAAAAGAATAGCCTACGGTGAACCATGCCTTGGAGAACTGTGAGAGAGGCTTGTTGGGGGAGAATTGATAGAGACATCTTGCTACCTGGACAGTCACCCAAAGTTCTTCTGTAACATTGTGGGCACTCATCTTCAGCCTACTGGCCAATAGTATCCAGCAGACTTTTCCAAGGAGCAGGAAATTTCAAACACAGTTTCACCTATATTGGCAGTTTGTCAGTCACTTTCTCCTGTGTCCTATAAAATGTCTGGCAGTCTCTTTCATGAAGCAGGAACCCCAAAGGACTCTCTCACCTTTAGGAAAGTTTAGAAGTCATTTTTCTGTGAGTGCTGTATGTCCAGTTCATACAGCATAACATCAAGCAGTCCAGACAAGAGCAGTTTCTTGCCCAAATGGCTAGCAAACTCCATAAGGAGCCTCTTCAATGCCCATCATCCTCTTAAAGTATATTGGTGCTGCCAGGAGCAGATGTGTCTCATGTCATGAAAAGCCCTAAGTTCTTAAAACATTTTAAATGCCATGTTCTGAAGGTCTCTAAAAGATTTGAAGAATACTTATCTAACTGAAATATATCTCTATATTTCTAGAAAACTTAACTAATATGACTGGAAGCTTGACTATTATAGATGATTATCTATTAACCTATATTTCCTAATTATACATTGCATTTTTAAATGAGCTGCACAAACACAATACCTTAATCAAGNTATATATAACAAATTGATCTTAAGTTTGTATCAATAAACCAAGATCCATACCAAGACAAGGTATTGATCTCTATTTCATATCCCTTTTTAAATGTAAACAAACACTTTTAGACAATATTTGGGAATATGGGCATAGTTCTCCCCAACCTGCTTCCTGCTTTTTGTTGGATGAAGTACTTTTGGGAGGATGTTTGCAGCAACCTTTTAGGGGGCTCTTTGTCCATCAAAACACATTAGTCTTGAAGAAATCCACAGCTTCTCATCTTCTGTGGAAACAAAAGTAGAACCTCTTTTCCAAAGCAATATATCCTTAGATCCAAATTTTGAAGTCAAGATACCTCTAAAATATATAGGCTGGTTTAGCTTAGCAGTTTGTACAATGAAATGTCTCTCTGTACTTAGCTCCTTCACAGTCAAATAATTCAAAGAAAAAACAATAGTATACACAATTCAGACTCTCTGTATATATTCGATCTTTACGTGGCTTGTTTTTACTCTATTACTTTTTCTACCAGTTTAATATTTATTTTATTATCTTTACTCCTTTAATGTATGACTGCCTGTACTCTATCTCGTTAAAGACTTTGTTTTAGTTTTTAAAACTATTTACTTCTTTTTATGACTCTCTATACTCTTTTCTCTCTCCCAAGCCTACATACTTTTATACAACACTGTGACCCATTTATAGATTTTTTTATCTGAATCTGTCTTTATTGTGTATCTGTAATTATTTTCTGACCAGAAGCATCTTTTTTTTTAATGCCAAGCAGGCCTGGCTAGGACCAATGCTGTGGCACTGCTTTTTGGTTGGCTCCACCCAATCCAACATGGCAGAGGCATGTTCACTGCTTCTGAGAGCCATTATCTCCTCCTCAAATCCAGGGTTGGGTTGCAGTAGGTCAAGATATAAACTAGCACTGACTGATTCAGACCTACATTGTGCACAATAGACTTCCTACTCTTAAAGACATCCCTTTGGCTTGGGGTGAGGGTATGGTCAAGTTGGATCTTGATCTGGCTCTAATATGCCCTCAGCAACCAAAACTGCTGCCTAAATTTGGCATGTTTAAACCTGACAACCTTTGGGGGAAAATATCTCCAATGAAACTGCAAATGGTCAAACGTTTCCCATCTTCTCGTCTCCCTTTATCCCCACTCATGTCCTTTCCTTTGCTCTGCATATCAGGTTTTCTAGTTCAGACTTCTAAAGCGGACTCTATAGACACTCTCCGAATTCCATCAGGCAGATGAACCCCCTTTTTAGCCAACCTCCTCAGGCTTCCTCCCACTCCACACACTTTCCCTTCCCCCCACACACCTGGCTCTACGATCTACCCACCACAGCTTCTCTCTCTTCCTTCACCTTGAAGCTCGTCCCCATTGTGCCTTTTGGCTAAACTGCTGGCCCATTGATCTCTTTTTCTTCTACGTGAAAGATCCGATTGAGATCTGTGACCTCTTCCCTCCTGGGAGCTCCCTAAATCCTGCCTAGAACAAGAAGATACTTTTGGTTCATATGGTTGTTGATGGTTTTCAATTATCTTAGGTGTACCACAATAAAATTGTATCTGTACTATGGTGCCAAACAAGTGCCACTAAAATGAAAGTGATGACCGTGGAAGCCTAGAATCTGATGAGCTTAGGTTATGTTGACAGACTGTCTTTTGCTATTTAAGCTCACTGAGAAGCTGGCTCTAGGAATGGGATTTGACTCTTCCACTGCAGAGTCAAAAATACATGTCTCAAAAAGCCTCCAAAACTCCTGTCCTGGTCAGCCTGGCCCTTGACTTTGTGACAAAGAAAAGGAGAACAATGAAAACAGTACAAGAAAAATTATATTGTGCCATTAATTTGTAAACTATTTCTAACATAAGCTGCCATATCTAATGGTATTGAGCAGTCTATAGTATAATCAGCTAATGAGATGCCCGTCGATGGAGAAGACAGAGCACAACAGGGACTAAAGGGATAATCCACCAGATGCTAGATAGGCCATTTCCAGTGAGGAGCTGCTTTGGCAGGCTCTGGTGACATTCAGTGCCAGCTAATTCTGCCTGATATCTCCGGGTTCATTTTTCTATGACTGGGACACAGTCCCACTGCCCCATATCCCATTTCTTTGCTCTAAAATGGTCTGTATTTGTTTTAGCCCCACAGCACCTGGGTTCTCTTGCTTGAGTTTTTACCTCGCAGTTACAGCAACAGAAAAGAATTTAAAACGCAGCACATTCTGAGTTGTCTAGTTTGTTAATTTTTTGTGTTGAATATTTTTAGAATAAAGAGCCTTAAATTCAATTACATGTGATACAAAGAGGTTCTCTCAATCCATTCAGCCATCAGAGAGAGAGAGAGAGAGAGAGAGAGAGAGAGAGAGCGCGCTTTTAGTACTTACTTCCTATATAATTTGTTTAAAGCAATATGGACTTGCATGACATCAGGGAAACCCTATGAAAGAGAGCCCCCTCTCCTTTTCTGTTTAACCTGGAGCAATTTGTACCTTCTCTATCCCTCTCAACTTGCAAATCTTACATTTTCCCAAGAGCCTGGTACTTTCCCATTAGCAATCAGTTGCTCAGCCCATGACTTAGGATGCAGAATGCACTGGGATCCTACTCCTCTCCTTAAGACAGAGGTTACTTTAGATTGTATCACCACAAACCATTAAGCAGCTGTGAGGAACAAAAAAAGTTCCATATGCTTACCATCAGGTGCCTATCAACTTTGTCTATTCTAGAGATAAGATTAGAAGGAACTGGTGTCACCTCCTAGACTGCAGGGCCTCTGCCCTGTCTTCTAAGTTGAACACTGCCATCTTCACATAATAAGTTACAACCTCCTAAAATATCACAATGTTAATACTTCTTCACAGAAATAGAAGATGGGGAAGGTGGTTGTGTTGCACACCTTTAATCCCAGCACTCAAGAGGCAGAGGCAGGGAGATATAATCAGAGATTTTGTCAGGACCACCAGCTCCAAAATAAATGCACAGTGACTTAATATTAATTATAAATTCTCGGCACTTACATTTTAAATTAACCCATATTTCCTTTTTTATTGATTTTATTGAGCTCTAAAATTTTCTCTGCTCCCTTCCCTGCCTCTTTCCTTCCCTTCAACCCTCTCCCATGGTCCCCAATTTACTCAGGAGATCTTGTCTTTTTCTACTTCCCATTAGATCTATGCAAGTCTCTCTTAGGGTCCTCATTGTTGTCTAGGTTCTCTGGGATTGTGATTTGTAGGCTGGTTTTCTTTGCTTTGTGTTTAAAAAACACCTATGAGTGAGTGCATATGATAATTGACTTTCTGGGTCTGGGTTACCTCAGTCAATATGATGTTTTCTAGCTCCATCTACTTGCCTGCAAATTTCAAGATGTCGTTTTTTTTCTGCTGTGTAGTACTCCATCGTGTAAATGTACCACATTTTCCTTATCCATT
>LOEQ01003236.1:117327-135998 GCA_001685075.1 Bramus lutescens | reverse complement strand
GCATTTCTCTGATGACTAAGGATGTTGAGCATTTCCTTAAGTGTCTCTCAGCCACTTTAGATTCCTCTGTTAAGAGTTTTCTGTTTAGGTCTGTATTCCATTTTTTATTAGATTATTTGTGATTTTGGTGACCAGTTTCTTGAGTTCTTTGTATATTTTGGAGATCAGACCTGTATGATGTGAGGTTGGTGAAGATCTTTTCTCATTCTATAGGCTGTTGTTTCGTCTTGTTGATCATGTCCTTTGCTTTAAAGAAGCTTTTCGGTTTCAGAAGGTCCCATTTATTAATTGTTTCTCTCATTGTCTGTGCTACTGGGGTTATATTTAGGAAGCAGTCTCCTGTGCCAATGTGTTCAAGTGTACTTCCCACTTTCTCTTCTATGAGGTTCAGTGTGGCTGGCTTTATGTTGAGATCTTTGATTCGTTTGGACTTGAGTTTTATGTATGGTGAAAGATAATAGATATGGGTCTATTTTCATTCTTCTACATGTTTATATCCATTTATGCAAGCACAATTTGTTAAATGTGCTTTCTTTTTTCCATTTGATTTTTTTTTTGCTTCTTTGTCAAAAATCAGGTGTTCGAATGTGTGTGGATTAATATCTNTATTTTATGCTATTTGTGGCTGTTGTGAAGGGTGATGTTTCTCTGATTTCTTTCTCAGTCCATTTATCATGTGTGTAAAGAAGGACTACTGTTTTTTAAGTTAATATTGTATCCTGCTACATTACTGAAAGTGTTTATGAATTGTAGAACTTCTTTGGTGGAATTTTTGGGTTCGCTTATGTAAACTGTCATCATCAGCAAATAGGGAGTGTTTGACTTCTTCTTTTCTGATTTGTATCCCCTTGATCGTTTTGTTGTTGTTGTTGTTGTCTTGTTGTTCTAGCTAAGACCCCAAGAACTATATTGAATAGGTATGGAGAGAGCGGACAACCTTGTTTTGTTCCTGATTTCAGTGGGATCACTGTGAATTTCTATCCATTTAGTTTGATGTTGGCTATTGACTTGCTGTACATTGCCTTCATCATATTTAGGTATATTCCTTATATCCCTGCTCTCTCCAAGACCTTTATCATTAAGGGATGCTGTATTTTGTCAAAAGCTTTTTTGGGCATCTAATGAGATGATCACATCATTTTTGTTTTTCAGTTTGTTTATATGGTGGATTGCATTGTGGTTCTCGATTGTTTTCTCATTATTTCTGTTTCTGTAATTCCCTCAGCTTGTGTTTTCTTTATTGTCTCTATTTCAGTTTTGGTTTTCAAGTCTTGAGTAGTTTCTTTCATATGTTTGATTGCTTTGTTTTTGGTTTTCTTTAAGGAATTTGTTGATGTCTTTCAAATTTTTGTTTATCTTTTTTCCATTTCTTTGAGGGAATTTCTTGTTTCCTCTTTAAGGGCCTAAAACATTCTTCTGAAGTTATTTTTTAGGTCATTTTCTTCTGCTTCATCTATATTTGGTTGTTCAATCCTCTGTTGTAGGGCCACTAGATTTTACTGGTGTCATGTTGCTCTTTGTGGTGTTGCGTTCTTACTTTGTCTACCCATTCTGGTGATCAGTCTTCCAGGTGCCAGTGGATTCAAAACTCAGACTGTTGCTCTTCATGGTACAGTTAGTGCCATGGTTTGTTATCCCATTGATCATTCCATGTTCCTAGAGGTTTCTCAGCCTTCCTTGCTTTTGCACTGCTCCTGTGGAGTTCACTGTCTCAGGCCTGCTCTGCCCTAGGTTGCTGGCTCAGACTTGTTTCTGTAAATGTCCCTGCTCTGGATCCACTTCTGCAGAGGTCTCTGGCTTAAGGTTGGTCCTGCAAAGGTCTCTGGTTCTGATCTACACCCTCAGAGGTCCCAGACTCAGATGTACCCAGACCCGCAGAGGTCCTGGCTCAGGCCTACTCCTTCAGAGGTCCCAGACTCACAGCTGGACCCACAGAGGTTTCTGGCCCCTGCCTACTCCCTAGGACATCTCAGACCAATGCCTGGATCCACAGAGGTCCTGGCTCAGGCCTACTCCCTCAGAGGTCCCAGACTCATGCCTGGACCAGCAGAGGTCCTGGTTCAGGTCTAGTTCCTTGAATGTCCCAGACTCACGACTGGAGCCACAGGGGTCCTGGCTCAGGGCTTCTCCCTCAAAGGTCCCAGACTCACGCCTGGACTTGTAGAGGTCTCTGGATCCTGCCTACACCCCTGTAGGTCCCAGACTCATGTCTGGACCTGAAGAGGCCTTTGGCTCTGGCCTACTCCCTCAGCAGTTGCTCCCCTGTACCTGATGCTGTGGACTTCACTGTCTCAGGTCTTCTCTGGCCTAGGTCAGTGGCTCAGTCCTGTTCCTGTGGAGTTCATTGCTTCAGGCTTGCTCTGGCCTAAGTTGCTGACCCAGTCCTGCTTCAGCAAATGTCTGTGGTTTGGATCCACTCCCGCTTCTGTGGAACTCAACATCTCAGGCCTGCTCCAGCCTAGGCCACTGGCTCAGTCCTGTTTCTATGGAGTTCGCCACTTCAGCTCCGGCCTAAGTCACTGACCCAGTTCTGCTTCTGCAAATATCCCTGCTCTGGATCTGTTCCCAGTCCCATAGAGCTCACCATCTCAGGCCTGCTCCAGCCTAGGCCACTGGCTCAGTCCTGCTCTTGTGTAGTTTGCTGTCTCAGTCCTGCTCTGGCCCAGGTTGCTGGCTCAGTCCTGCTCTTATGGAGTTCACTGCTGCAGGTCTGCTCCAGCCCAGGTTGCTGGCTCAGTCTTAACCCATATTTCTTATCTAGCCTCTGCCATGTGGAGGTACTTCTTTCAACACAGTATGTTTATATCCTGCTTCCTCTGCCCTGGCTTCCAACTCTGACTCCACCCTTCATCTTCCCAACATTCTATTTGCTTCAAAAATCCTGCCCAGCTATTGGCCAATCAATTTTTTTATTAACAATGAGATCGATACATTTTCAGAGTATACAAAAGAATTATTCCACTACAGGCAGATCTTTGTGAGTTTGAGGACAGCCTGGTCTGCAGAGTGAATTCCAGTACAGCCAGGACTACACAGAGAAAGCCTGTCTTGAAATATCAAAAATAAAAGAGAAAGAAATAGGAGAGAGACAGGGTCATTCCAACCTGTTTTATATAACTACGACAAAATTGCATAAGGCCTCAAGGTCTTCATGAGGAGCTAGGGTGATAAATGGGGGCTCTCTACCCCTGGGACTATGGCAAAGCCATAATACATACTGGGTGAATGCTTTGGGGTACCCACATTTCTTTCAGTAACCTCTTACCTACTTTATGTAAGTAGCCCAATAAATACTGGTTTCCCAGATGAATTTCTTTGAAATTAGACTTTGGGATGTCATTTGAACACTATGAAGAAGGATAGACACAGCATAATTCTGTGCTCCCACCCCAGGGAAAAAATATCCTCGCAACAGATAATTTATCTGTTAATGTTATTTTGTCTCATGGTATTAAGAGAAGAAACCAGTAAGTAAGAAAAAGTATTTTAAAAGATTTAAATAAAAGGATATAAGCATAGAGATTGTTTTAGTAGAGAAGAATTTGTATATTAAGAAAACTAAAAAGTTTACATAAGTTCTGAGTAAACTTTCTAAGATATGGTAAAGGGTGAGACTTAGCAGTGGCATATATGATACTATAATTTCTAAAGTCAAAGATCAAGAATTATAAGGACTGGCTAAAATAAATCTCTAATCAAAGATTATTTAAAAGTATCTGGTTTTTAAAATATTATACAGCAGTTAAAAGTATGAAACAAGTGATGTGGGAGTCCCCTCTGTATGCTGTGAATACGACTGGCAAATTAATAAAGAAACTGGCTTGGCCTGATAGCGCAGACTAGAGCTAGGTAGGGAAAACTAAACTTAATGCTGGAAGAAAGGAAGCAGAATCAGAGAGAAGTCATGTAGCCCCACCAGAAACAGAGGCCAGAACTTTACCCAGTAAGCCATAGCCTTGTGGCGATATACAGATTAATATAAATTGGTTAAATTAATATGTAAGAGTTAGCCAATAAGAAGCTAGAGCTAATGAGCCAGTCAGAGATGTCATTAATACAGTTTCTGCGTGATTATTTTGGGTCTGAGCAGCCAGAAACAAACAAGCAGCCTCCTATAAACATGAGTGTTAAAAGAGGTCTTTTGAGTGTTAAAAGAGGCCTAAACAATATAGTCAGGTGGACTAAAAAGGAAAAATATTCTTCCACTTGCCTTCCAATGTCAACTAGGTCCCAGGAAAATTTGGACCATCCACTGACATGTTCTGTAACCATGTGTGGTGATTGAAAAAGAGTTGTCCCCAAAGAGAGTAGCACTATTAGGAGGTGTGGCTTTGTTGGAATACCTATAGCCTTGCTAGAGGAAGTGTGTCACTGTGGAGGCAGGCTTTGAGGTCTCATATATGCTCAAGTCGTAAGTAGTACCTCAAACCACTTCCTGTTGCCTGCATATCATGATGTAGGAGTCTCAGCTTCAACACCATGTCTCCCTGCAAGTCACCATGTCACAGCATGATGATAATGACTAAATCTCTGAAAATGTAAGCCACCCCAATTAAATGTTTTGCTTTTTTTAAAAAAAAAACTTGTCTTTTTTTTAAACTCTTAGAAAAATAAAAAAATAGAGTTGCCATGATCATGGTTTCATTTTATAGCAATAGAAACCCTAGGACTGGGATATTTCTGCGATAAATCTGACCATGCTTTTTTTTTTTAAGAATGTGGACCTTGATTCTGTGGATTCGAAAAGCAATTGAATGCTTTGAGTGCTGCTTAATGAGCCACATTAGTAGAAGCTTGGAAGACAGTGGTGCTGTGTGTGATTTGATGAACTGTGGAGACCTTGCTCAGGAGGTTACAGAGAAAATAATATTAATATGTGGCCTAGAGATCATTCTTGTGATATTTTAGTGAAGAAAGTGGCTACCTTTTGTCTTTGTCTGAAGAGTCTGCCTGAGACTAAAGTAAAGAGTTTTGGATGAATTGCATTGACAGAAAAAAATTTCAAAACAGCCTATTATAAACTTTGTCATGTGATTAATAATGGCAGCTCTAATGAAGATTTATAGTGAAAAGGAAGAAGCTGAGCAGGTTACATTACAAAATGTAAAATTTAAGGAGAATAAGAATACCAGGAATTGGAGTGAAGCTGAGTTCTGTGTTCAAGAAGATAAGCAGATTAAGAAATGGAATAAAAGGAGTGCTGACCTTAGGACAAATTTCTACCCAGCAAAGTTTAAAAAAGGAATTAAAGAAAGCTTAGAGCCTGATGTGGTGGTACACACTTTTAATCCCAGCACTACAGAGGCAGAGGATGGTGGATTTCTGAATTTGAGGCCAGCCTACTCTACAGGGCAAGTTCCAGAATAGCCAAGCTTAGAAAGTGAAGGGAACTATCAAAAAACAGGTTGGTAAAGATGTAATTCAATGAGGGGGGCATGTTCCAGCCCCAGCAAACAGAAGAATTTGGCAGTTTTGGCCACATGGTTCTGGAGTTAGGAATAAGAGCAAGGGGTATGGAATTTGCCTCCATGATTAAGGAAAGCTGCTGAGGCCAGTATGTCAGGGGTGTCCCTGAATGGAGGCCTAGAGAGGCCACTTTGTGAAGCTGTGAAGTTGAAGCCTGATTTACTTGGAGATCCCGAAATGTTAGAGATGCGAGAGTTATGGAATACCTGCCAAGGAGAGCTGCTAACAGGGAGTGGAACCAGCCCAAGAGAAAGAAGTGTGTTACCAGTCAACAAAGCTGAAAGGAGTTGGAAATCTGAAGTACATTGACATCAGACAAGGAAATGCAGAGTTGGAGCTTGTTCAGATGGTTTGTGGTCTTGCTTTGGTCCAATATTTCCTCTTGATGCTCCCTTCCCTATGTTTTAGAATCGCAATGCATATCCCATGTCATTATATGTTGGAAGTACTAATCTTTTTATATTTTGATCTTATAAGGGATTGCAGTTAAGAGATTGCAGGAGTCTTAGAAGAGACTTTGAACTGCGGAGTTTTAAATGTTTTCAAATAACTTAAATAATTTTTAAAAATAAGACTGTCTATAAGACTACATGGACTTTTGAAGTTGTACTGAATGTACTTTTGCATTATAATATGACTACAAACCTTTGGGGGCCAGGGAGTGGAATGTGGTGGTTTGAAAGAAAGTGGCCCTCAAAGGGAATGGCACTCTTAGGAGATGTGGCTTTGTTGTAAGAAATATATCACTGTGGAGGTGGGATTTGACCTCTCATACATGCTTAAGCAATGTCCAGTGTTTCAGACCAATTCCTTTTGGAGTATGCCCTCGTCTGTCATATGGTGGCATGGACAGGAGAGAGATCTCCTCTGGCCCCACCCCCTCACTGCCTGTGACAGCTAGGAGAGCTGGTTCGGAATCATAAGAATGGGAGATCTACACAGCCCCTCAGCAGCAGCAGCTCTCAAAAGATCAGGCCCTGCACCTTGCCTTGGCAGCACTGTAGAGCCCACCCCATTGGCAGGGGTGTGAATGAAGCAGCCCCAAAGTTGCGAGTGTGGGAGGGCTGTCCCCACTGCTCATCTGTTGCATGATGGCATGGGTGGGGGAAAGATACCCTTCTTACCCCTGAACACTTTTTTCTTTTTTTTTTCTTTTAAGGTTTAATTTCTTGGGGTGAAGGACATTGCAAGGGCAGAGAGAGATATGAAAGGAGAGGAAATGAATGGGATCAAGATACATGATGAGAAGACACAAATAATAAATATAAAGAAAGCTAAAATGGGGAGTAAAAATGAGCAGAGAATGCTCAAAAGATGAAACACGGATGGCTGGGAAATATTTTTAAAGTGCTCAGTATCTTTAGCCATCAGGAAAAGGCAAATTAAAATGACTTAGAGCTTTCATCTTCCCTCTGTCAGAACGGCTAAGGAAAAAACAGGATGACAAACACAGGCCTGGTGCAGGGAAAGGGGAACATTTCACTGCCAGTGGGTGGAAACGGATGCAGCCATTATGAAAATTGTTGTGATGCTTCCTCAAGCAGCTAGAAATAGACCTACAACATGAGCCAGGTATATTCTTCTTGGGCACATACCCAAAGGATATTTTACTACAGTAATACTTCTCCCTCTTCATTGCTGCTCTATTCACAATAGCTAGGAAATTATGAAAACATATGGATATGGATTAATGAATAACAGAAGTTTGGTACACTTACACAGTGGAATATTATTTAGATGTTGAGGAAAAAAACATTGAAACTCACAAGTAAATAGATAGAGTTAGAAATAGTTATTCTGAGTGAAGTAATCCATATCCAAAAGATAAATATTACATGTTTTCTCTTATACACAGATGTTAGCTTTGAATCTTTAGATTTTAATTTTAGATCCTCAGAGAGGTCAAGAAATTATTAAGGGTCCAGGTAGGGGTGTTTCCAAGGAAAGGAGATACACCACATTGGTACAAAGGGAACAGAAATGATGGAGCAGAAAGGATTAGATGGGGTGAGGAGATGGAAGGGAAAATATAGATAGGAGTGTGGGGAAGACAGATAACAAACAGTAAAGCCCTCCTGATAAAAGTCACATGAAATACTACTATTGCAGATGGCCTCTTACATAAACATGTACAAAACACAGTTCAATAGAGTTACTCTGTACCTGGTCAGCAATGCCTCTCCTAGACATCATCAGCTAACAAATAGAAAGCCCAGTGCCAGGAATGGGTTGTTTCTATTTTATATGATGGCCAGTGAGGTTCCACAGACCCCCACACATTACCAGACTGTTGCCTTTTCTCCTGGTTGCCTCCAGAACTTGAAGGTAAGGCTCGATTGCTGAAGATATTGCACACTTGAGTCACAGGACATGGAGAAGTCAAGCTGAAACTATCCTCAAAGCTTCATCCTCACTGGCTAGCTTCATGGTACTGGAACATACTATGCACACTATCAGAAGAGAGTAATCACAAGTTTTATCCAGCTATAGACCTTGTGAGATATGATAACTGACAGCATCTACCCACTGGTACAAGAGCAGCTTGAGAGTTATGTGATTAACCAACCATCTTCTGACTGGATATAAGGCCTGCTGCACAGTATGGAACCTGTAACTAGCTCCATTATCAAGGAATCCGTAGCTAGATGGGTCATCAGCCCTAGTGGGAAACCTATTTCTATGACTCTGCTAAAGGGACATAGAATTAAACAGACTCCTAACAACTTACTGTTACAGCCACAGATTTGGGCATCTCTCCAATCCTATCAGAGAAGCTTCTTTTTGCAGTAATGAGTCACACAGAGACCCACAACTTGTCAAGGTGCAGAGAAGAAACTGTGGAGTACTCAACCCTAAACAGGGCATGTATCTCACACTGCCTCTCCCAAGGTTCAAGAAAGAAGAGGCAGAAAGATTTGAGAGCCTGAGGTGGTGGATGACTTCAGCAGGTTTCTCTGGACATAAAAGGACAGTTGCTCATATGCACTCACAGTGATTGTGAGGGCATACACAGGATCTGCGTAAGCTCAGAAAAGACAAAATCCAAGCACCACAGGGAGAAGGAGTCACAAAGTTCTACTCCTGGTTGAGGAGCTATTGGTGACTGATAGCTGCTAGGAAAACAGACAGTTTTCTCTAAGGGTAAGGCTCCTGGTAGATAAGCATGCTCCAGTAAACAGCCACACAGAAAAGGAAATATGGGCAGCTCTCATTGGACTGGATGGTTTAAAAAAAAAAACAAACAAACAAAAAAAAAAACAAGGACACAAAGCCCCATGAGTATGGAATACAGGAAGGATCCAGGAGGAGCTGAGGAATAGCTGAATAGGTTTGAAGTACAACATATGAAATTGTCAAAAGACTAATAAAAATATACTTTAAAATAAATTCTGGGGAAATACTTTGTAGTGACATTTCATTTCTTTTTTTAAGAAATTAAGCTTGCCTGACGTTCAGAGAGTAAAACAACCACACTGGTCAGCCTTATGGAAGAGGCAGTGGTGACAGACACCTTTAATCCCACTAGCCACACTAGTTTGCTGTAGAAATCAGATGGCAGTGACGTGCGCCTTTAATCCCAGTCCAAGAAAGAAATATATGGGAGAAGACAGCTCCTAGACACAGTATCATTCTGAGGATTCATGGAGGCAGGATCACCATTTCAGTCTGAGGGAGAGATAAGAGTTGGTGGGTAGTTGCTTTGCTTTTCTGACCTTCAGCTTGAACCCCAGTTTCTGTCTCTGGGTTTTTATTATTCATGCTACAATACTTGAAGCTTTCCAAAATCCATTTTAAAATTTCTAACTGAATAGCCACAATATTTTTATGTGATAAATAATACTATCCTGGGGATTATCAAGGTGAATATTTATCCTTTGAGTTGAGGATTTTGTCTTGGTCCCTTAAGTTAACTTTAGGCTAAAGACAGCTAGAGGGACCATTCTCTCCATCCCAAGTACCTGTACCTCTTTGCATTGGTTCTCACTCACTATTTTGTAGGAGAGGGATGTTTTCTAGAAACTGTCTGAGTAATACAGCAGCTAGTGACATCGGATGTCAGGAGGCCAAGTCTTTGATTTTCAGAATCATGTCTTTGAGGGTTCCATAACAGGCTTAAGACAGATAATATACTTATTGACTGATCTTTCCTCCCCTAGAGCATGACGAATTGATATAGAAGTGAATGAATTGATCCTGGTACCATCTTGAAACATAAGTTAACATTCTATTTCAGTGTTTATATTTTCCTATCCTTAGAAAAGTATCAACATGAAATCTTATAAGTTAGAATGAAGAGTTTGAGTAATTTCTCATCTATAAAGATGCTTTAACAAGCTCTGGTCAGTTGTGTACCATACTCAGGAATGTACATGAGGCTCTATGGAGATTATAGGCTAACACAGGCCAGGACAGTGTTCCATCCCTGGCCCACAGGGTATACTCAATACTTCAGGAAATTTATAGGACTTTTATTTGCTGACGTTTGTGAATCCTCTTTTAGCTGAAAGATTGGAGAACAAAACAGTTACAGAGTCTTAAGGCTTATATAACTCTTTTGCTAAACATCCTTAGCCATTAGAAAAATGCAAATCAAAACAACTCAGATTCTATCTTACACCTGTAAGAATGGTCAAGATCAAAAACATTGATGACAGCTTTATGCTGGAGAGGATGTAGGGTAAAGGGAACATTCCTCCATTGTTGGTGGATGTGTAAACTGGTACAGCCGCTTTGGAAATCAGTACGGCAATTTCTCAGAAAATTAGGAAACAACCTTCCTCAAGACCCAGTAATACCCCTTTTAGGTATATACTTAAAGGATACTAAATCATACCACAAGGACATATGCTCAGCTGTGTTCACAGCAGCTTTGTTTGTCATAGCCAGAACAAGGAAACAACTTAAATGCCCCCTCGACTGAAGAATGGTTAAAGAAGATGTGATACATTTATACAATGAAGTACTACATAACAGAAAAAAATAATGACATCTTAAAATTTGCAGGCAAATGGATGGATCTAAAAAACATCATATTGAGTGAGGTGACTCAGACCCAGAAAAACAAATATCATATGTACTCACTCCTAAGTGGCTTTTAGACATAAACCAAAACAAAACCAGCCTCCAATTCACAATCTCAGAGAACATAGACAACAAAGAGGACCCTAAGAGAGACATACATGGATCTAATCTACCTGGGAAGTAGAAAAAGACAAGATCTCCTGAGTAAATTTGGAGCATGGGGACCATGGGAAAGGGTAGAAGGGGAGGAGAGAGGAAGGGAGGGGAGTGGAGAAAAATATATAACTCAATAAAAACAATTTTTAAAATTACCCAAAAAAAGAAAAAAGAAAAAAGGAACTTACATCATTCTTTGCAGTATCCGAAGAGGCAGGCAAGAAAATAGTATCATCACTATCGAAATCTGGAAAAATAGACACTGGATCTTTTTCCATGCATTTGGCCACTCAGATAGTTTAGAAATATGAAAAACACAGTTGCTGTTCCAACCCAGATTTAAATACTTCATTAGGCAGATTTTTAGTTTCCTATGTAACTGATTATAAGAATCTGAATACAAGATACCAAAGCTGGTGAAGGAAGCTTCCTGAACTTCCTTTCCTAGCAACGCAGTAACCACAAACTGAGGAACAGGTGGATTTAAGCACTTCCTCTTTATCAAAATAAAGGGGAACTAAGGTGTGGGATGATTTTTAAATAAGACTCAGTAAAAGACAACCCCCCACAAAACATTGGTGAAAACAATCCAGTCTGCATGCTGGTCTTGTCCAGCCACAATTCCACTGTCATTCATTTTGCAGCCGGTTTTATGTAACTATCAGTGGGAGCCTTTATCACAGTGTCCGTTAGCCTCACCCCAGTGTTGATTTAGCTGTTTGTAATGGGAAGAAGGAGGTTGCGCTTGTGTCTTCTTCACCTTTTTACAAATTAATATTTATATTAGTCTCATTTATTTGTCACTAGAGTTTTGCTATTGTTTTGGTTTTTCCCCAAAGTAAAAGACACTCTTTTGAAGTAGAGCTCACTACCTGGTTGATAAGCTGCCTGTGGGCATGATTTTTCTGCAAAGCAAACACCAGGTTGTCACTACAATGTTTCATGGATAATCTGATAATTTGTAGACTCCGTAGTGCACAGGCAGATCTTTTATTGGACATTTTCACTGAACTGTGCTAACATTATCACTGAAGTTAAATTTGTATTAAAATTTAAAGCCAACAGGTATGTGTTACTAGTAGACAAAGGCATTCTCCCAGAATGTTTGAATCTTGCACGCTACAGTTCCTTCGAACAATGGAGCTCTTCTCAGAAGCAAATGTAAACAGAACTCAAGCAGCCATGCAAATGGAGTCCTTGTAAAAGTGTGACATGCAGAAATTAAGAGCATTCAGTTATCAGAGCGAGATTAGTGTCTATACCATCCCCAACAATCCTGTAGAAATGGAAGCTAGCAAAAGAGGAAACAGCAAGGCACTAAATGTCGGGGACACTACCTTTATGGCAGGGGTGGGCAAACAAATAAAAGGCACCACTCTGTCAGAAAGCATGAAGAGGATATGGTGAGCAAGGGGTGAGTGTGGTGGAGGTGGGCACTGCTGAGAAGGCCCAGAGCAAAGGAGTCTCTATCCAGGGAGACTGTGAAATGAAGGAAGACATGTGAAAGAATGTGACTGAACTTGTTCTCCCATTCCCCAGAAGCCTGTGGTGTAAGACTAAGAATAAAGAACGTGTAGCAATCTGTACACACAAGCACCTGCAACTGTGACTTTACTCTTTATGCAAATATGCTGGATTATTCACACAGAGCTTATAAAATGACGGTAAAAGCCACACTGAAGCCTTTACAACCGAGCTGTTGGACACGTGCATTTCATGTGAGAAATGAAGGAAGGCTTTAGGTGGAGGAAGTAACCTCTTGCTGTCTTGTGACTCTCAATTATTCATCATAGAAACCACAGCACAGACACGAAGACAGAGACAGGGCACAAGACAGTGACACTGTTGTTTCATAGGTAAGTGGTAAGATTTCTTCGTTCTTTCGGTTTTAGTCTTCCCCAGCTTGGGACTGTGGTGGGATTCTGTATGATCCTCTTCATAGCAACAGCTCATGCCGAGCTTGCTTATGTTCATGATTATGTGGAAACCAAATGACCATCTGTAAGAGAGACATAGATCAAAAGGTTTTAAAAATTCCTAAAATACCATCACTATTGAAGGAAAAAATATCCTGTCTGGATCAGACTTTCCAACTTCTTTGGAACTCTCCCAGGTGATTTTCCTTAGTGCATAAAACAATACAAAATTTAATTTATGGTCTTTTTTTTCTTTTAAGTCCAAAGGTTCGATTTACATCTCATTCTATCATTTTAAGGCATATTTTGTCGAAATTTGTGCATGCTTGTCCCGGAACTATCTTCTGTCACCGTCTAGCTTTAAAGATAGCTCAAGATTTTGCCTCAGTTCAGAAGCTCGAGCTAGAAACTCTAAAGAGCAGTTTAGTTATTCTTTGTGTGCAGATGTTAATGGAAGCCAAGCCTCTAAAATGGTATTTAGTTGCTTTTTTATTTAAAAATAGAAATCTCTACTTACTGGCTCATAATCAAAACTTCGGTGCTTGAAATCGGCAACTTAGTTAAAGCTTCTTTCTTTTCCTCTCTTGATCTAAGCTTTTCATTCCAATCTGGTACATATTCCAGATCTGAACTAAAAATGTCCCCCTGGGGGCACTATGAAATGAGGGAAGTCAGTGTATTCTCCATTCGCTTAGTTGTTAGGGAGCAATGGCTGCTATTACTGGATGGCGAAGCAGATCAGAAGCTGGTTTCCTGTGGAGGATAGCCCCTCAGTGATCCTCTGCATCCAGCTTCTGCATTTTAAAATGTCAGAGTCTATGCAGCGAGGGGCAAGCATTGTACCATGTCCACTGCACTGGATCTGCTGTGCTTGGGGCTAAGACACGCTGCAAAGGGACTACTGGCAAGACCATGGATACTTTCAGTTGTGTGCTTCACACCCAAGCTAGTGCAGAATTGCTTGACAAGTGAAAAGGACCCCAAGTGTCTTTGAGTTACACATGTCTTTTATTGAAATGTGAGAGCTCAGCTAAGACATGGTTGTTAAGTAAATTATAAAACTGTCCTTGTAATTGATCATCTGTGGTCGAATTGTGACCAAGATGCAGAATGTTGTAACAACCCTTCTGGAGTAGGCTAGCGTGCTCAGGCCCAAACCATAGACAAACTGAAGGCAAAAAGGCCAAGATCCAGGGTAAGGAAAGCGATCCTCCTAATCAGCAAAGGATCTTCGACCTGATGGATGATGGTGGGATGTTGCAAGACTACAACACTCAGAATAGCCCACCCTTTGTCTTGCTGTGAGACTTCTGATGGTGTTAAGGCATGCAGGAAGTCTCATGCCACTCCCAAGAAGAGCAAGTGTAACACAAAGAAAATAAAGTTGTTGTCATGAAATACCGGAATGTGAATAAAAAAGGCAAAATCAGTCACCTGTGTCAAGAGATGAAGGCGAGGCTGGAGTCTCCATGGCCAGCGTCTTTGGCAGCCATCACTGTGGCAAGTGCTGTCTCACTGCCTGCTTCAGCAAACCGGAAGACTGATAGGAAAAAGATAGGAACTGGAAAAAAATTAGGAAATTATTTAATGTTTCTTATTTGTAAGGTTTCTACCCTCTAAAACTATTCCAAAAGTGCCTTCTCCTTTTAATTTTTTGGAACCTTTATTACGATGTTTAATGTAGCTGGGTGGTGGTGGCTCAGGCCTTTAATCCCAGCACTGGGGAGACAGAGGCAGGCAGATCACTGTGAGTTCGAGCCCAGCCTGGTCTACAACAGCTAGTTCCAGGACAGCTAGGGCTTCAAAGTCTACTTAAAGACTTTACACAAAGAAACTCTGTCTTGAAAAGAAAAAGAAAAAGAAAAATATGTTTAATGTAACAGTTTAGTATTGATATCTTTTTGCATGATAGTGAACTTCGGATTTCTATCGTTGTTCTGGCATATAGACTAAATATACTAGACTATATTTTAACTGTATTCTCTTAGTCAAAGTAAGATCCTGCCTATTCAAGTTTAAGTGATTTTGCCATAATTCCCATTCTATCAATAATCACATTAAAACTGTCACCGTGTTGACTGCTTCCATGTTTTTCTTACAATCACCTGAAAATATCAGTATCATGCAAGGGAAAATAGCTGTGAATCTAAAATATTGAAAGAACACAAGGCAGAGAGCTTCTCAAAAGCTCTACTAACCATGCAAAACAGTGTTTCCTAGCAAGTTTGCCAAATACTAAGAATTTAATCTAACATTGGATAGAAATCCATGTAGGATCACAACTGGGAGCTTTACCCAGGGCTTTTATTTCTCAGTCAAGTGTTAAAGAAATCTACATGCTATTTTCCAAATATCTACCTCCTCAATCAGGCTCCCCTTGGAGTGTTAAGAAAGTAGGTAAGGTTTTGTTGTTGTTGTTGTTTTGTTTTGTTGTTTTTTAACTTTCTGTTCTCTTCAGGGAGTAAATGCCATTTTCCCTATGTGAAATACAACAACATCGAAGCAGAAAGTTCAAAAATGAAGCCACCAGGAAAAAGGAGCTTGGATTGATGCCAGAGGTCTATCCAAATCAGGTTTAGCCAAACAACCTGAGTGGCATTTTTGTTTGGTTAGTTGGAGCAAAGTCTCTCTACATAGTCCTGGTTATTCTAGAACTTATATAGCTCATGCTGGCCTAGAACTCACAGAGTTCTGCCTGCCTCTACTTACTGAGTATTGGGATTAAAAATATGTGCCACCATGCCCAGCTAGGTGGCATTTCTTATGTGAGGCAAATCAGAGTCTAATTTTATGTATTTCCTTAGTCTTGCCCCTTTATGTCCCCACTGAAATGCGATGCCCGTATACGAGCAGTTTTATTTTCAGGCTTTCTATCTCTAGACTTGAACAAACACTATATTTCCTTATTTACAAGGTGTTTTCCACAAGCCTCACTGCCTGCATTGTGAGCTTCTCCCCTCAGTTCTTCTCTTTTAGCTATTTTGGTCCTTGACCTACCATTTGAAATTCACAGCCAAGTCGACGTCAGACCTGTCTTGACTTTTGAATGTAGGTAACAGTCATCTTCTCCTTGATATTTCTTACGTTATTTATTGTCATCTTATTTTACTAAATTAACTGGTCTGCTCAGGATTTGGGATGTAATAAGTATGGTTATTGTTAATATTAAATAAACTGAGTAAGTTCGGTTTTTTTTTTTTGCTTCTTTCTTCTTTTTTGTGGGAGAGGTCACAAGGTTAGGGGGCAACCTGGGAGGACTGGGAAGTGAATGTGATCCAGGTGCATTATGGGAAATTCCCCAGTAATCAATAAAAATATTAGGTTGGAAAAAAATCTAGAATAAAACAGCAAAGGAAGGAAAGGAAGGACCATGTAGTGACATTTCAAATGTAGTTTAATAAATAAAGACTGCCTGAAGATCTGAGACTAAAACAGTTTCACTGGTCTGTGTTACAGGCCAGATTATGGTAACACACACCTTTAATCCCAGTAACCACAATGACATGCGCCTTTAATCCTAGTAACCATGATGACATGCATCTTTAACCCCGGTAGCCACACTAGTTGCCATAGAAACTGGGCGGTACGTGCCTTTAGTGATGGTGGTGCATGCCTTTAACCCCAGCCCTAGAGAGGAATATAAGACAGGAGGAAACAGCTCTCAGAACACAGTCTCCTTTGGAGATTCCAGGAGGCAGGATTGCTGATTTAGACTGAGGTCGAGGTAAGAGCCAGTGGCTGACTGTTTTGCTTTTTGGATCTTCAGCTTGAACCCCAGTTTCTGACCCTGAGTTTTTATTATAATTGTGTTTCAAGGAAGGAAAGAAGGAGGGAGAGCAGGAGGAAGGGAGAGAAGGAAGGAGAAAGGAAGAAAGAAAGAAAATCATTCTAACTGTTCAGTCTTTTCATGAAGTCCCAATTCCTAGTTGCTTAATGGGGTTTTAATTTTTTTCTTCAGAGTTTTGATCACAACTGAATGGTAATGTTTAATGTCTTTTAGATGATTTATTTTTATTATTTGTAATTATGTGTATGTGTGTGCGCAAGAGTGCAGGTGTCCTCAGGACAAAAGGCATCAGCTCCCCTGTAGCTGCTGTTGTGAGTCACACAATGTAGATAAGGGAGCTGAACCCGGGTCCTCTGCAAGAGTTGCATGTTCAGCCCAGGGACCCCTCCAGCCCTTAAATGCTTTTGAGAAACGTTACTTAGCCTTCGTTGAGGTTACAGCATGGCTTGTTTTTGTTTGTCAGAGCCGTCTGTCACATAGAAGGACATCTACTAGAACACAGTGGCATTAATCCTTTTGTCACTGAATTTCTGTTTATTCATATATGACTAATTCTGAGTAACTAGTATTTATGATGTTTAAATGCATGATAATGAAATTATCTAGAATTATTTTTTAAATTTCTGTCTTTTCCCCAGGAGAATTGTCTGTATTCTATCAATCACATTTTAAATAAATGCTAATTATTGGCCATACAGGAAGTATAGGTGGGAAAACCAGACAGGAAGTAGAAATGTTACAATGAGAACAGGAGAATTCTGGGAAGGAGGAGGGAGTTGATTCCTCCCACTCCTGCCCAGACCACCAAAGTAGCAAAATGTGATCTGCGCCTACTTAAAAAGGTACTGAGCCACATAGCTAACATAGATCAGAATAATGGGTTAATATAAACTACAAGAGCTAATAAGTAGCCTGAACAAATGGGCCAATCAGCTTTATAACATATAGCGATCTCTGTGTGATTTTCTTTGGGGGTTGCTGGCTGTGGGGAATTGGCCGGGACAGAAACCACAAACAAGCAGGCCCCGTTCATGTTACAATACGCGTATCTAACCTGACAAGTACGAGCCTTCCAGTCAGGAATTTTGTACCTGTAGAATTAGAAGTTTTGCCTTGCAGTGGAATGAAATTTACCCAGGACCTGAGAAACGTGTAAGAACAGTTTCTTTAATGTCACAATCATTGAAAGAACATTCTAGAGGAAAAGATAAGCTTTGACAGATGTGCTTGTATCTCCAAATCTCGAACTGAATAATATATTTTCAGAGAAATAGAGACAGGTAAAAAATTTAAAAGTCTCCTTTGAGTAAGCTACAATATAAAGTTGCATAACCTTATACTGATAATAAAACAATCCTTTTGTCCAGAATTCACACAATGATCACGAATATTTGTGGATATTTGACTGAAAAAAGTTATATATTTATTTCTTAATGCAGTGGACATATGTATCTGCAAGCCAAGGTATGTTAGGATAAATAAATTATTTTTGTACTGTAGAATATATATATGATAATCAAATTTTATGAAAAGCTCTTCAGTGCAAACGACAACTAGAATAACAGTTTCACACTCTCCAGGTTAGTGTGTTCTTTTGATATTTAAAATAAACATAATAAGGAATTATAACAAATATTATCATCTTTAGTAAAAATTATAATTTTGTAATATATATTTCTAAAGGATCTTTATTACCTTACATGGTTGATTAACTAATTATTGACTGCTTGCACTTATGTATGTGTACGTGTGTGCATGCGTGCATGCATGTGTGTGCGTATGTGTGTGTATGTGTCTGTGTACATGATGCATGTGTGCCGTGGTGCACACGTAGAAGTTAGAACAGATCACTATAAAGTCAGCTCTCTCATTTCACATGCATGACTCTCCCAGAGATAGACTGCAGGTGGCCAGGCTTAGTCAGCAAGCAAGTTTACTGACTTTCGGGGGATTATCTGTCTCTCCATCTTGTTTTTGAGGCAGGATCTCTTGTTATTCCTACCCCTGTGCTGCTTTCACTGAGCTCTAGGCTCGTTCTGCTGTCTCTGTGCCAACCATAATCACAGCAGTGCTGGTGCTAGAATTCCAGATGTAAGCCTCCACATCTGAGTTCCCGGTGTTGAACTCAGGTCATCCGGTCTACACAGCATATGCCTTTACCTGCTGCACCATTCCACCAACCCAGAAAATAAACTTTTTAATTCACCACTTTATTTTTAATAACATAATTCTTTATTGATTCTTTGGAAATTTCACACCAAGCACTCCAAACCCACTCACCTTCTAATTCTGCCATAATCACCCCTCACCTCTGCAGCCTCCCC
>LOEQ01003236.1:96589-114385 GCA_001685075.1 Bramus lutescens | reverse complement strand
TATTAACCAATGAAAGTAACACATAGACAGATGACCCTCCTACATCAGTCCCAGTTCTTCTGTGAGGTACATGACTTAGAATCTACACTTCATTCTTTTTCTTCTTACCAAAATAGTTACGTGCCCAAACCTAAGATACTAAATTGTAGTCAGTACACATACTGAAGCCCCTCATGATCATTGAAATGATGGTGGTCCATTGATTCAGAAAGGTTTCAAAGATAGAAATGGAAAAGGGACTTTGTATAATAATATCCCATGCATTTTTTTTAATATTTAGTGTTTTCATGGCTGTGACAGAAATGGAGGAAGAACATAGAGAAGGAAGGATGTATTCAGAGGTTTCAGTGTCGTCTGCTCACTGCTTAGGGCCTGAGGAAAGAAACACCATGGTGAGAACGGCATGATTGAACAGTTACTCATCCTGTGAGAGTTGGGAGCAGGGAAAAAGCAATGGGGAGGCTACAACTGAAATGGAAGGCAAGTCCCCAGAAGCCCACTTCCTCCAGCAAGGCCCTGCCTCCCGCAGGGCCACTCACAGCATGCATCTGAAACTAGAACTGGTCAATAGAATAAACTGTTCGCTAGATCAGAGACACATGATCTGATGTCTGTGGAGCAAACTTCACAGATGGGTGTGAGTGCTGATACAGGCATCCCTCAGCCTAATCAAGGTGTGAGTGCTGATACAGGCATCCCTCAACCCAATCAAGTTGACAAGATTAACTAACACAATAGGGAAAGTTAATTAAAATGATACAATCACTATAACTACCTGGTAGAAGGCATCCCTCAACCCAATCAAGGTATGAGTGTTAATGCAGGCATCCCTCAGCCCAATCAAGGTGTTAGTGCTGATGCAGGCATCCCTCAGCCTAATCAAGGTGTGAGTGCTGATTCATGCATCCCTCAACCCAATCAAGTTGACAAGATTAACTAACACAATAAGGAAAGTTAATTAAAATGATACAATCACTATAACTACTTGGTAGAAATATTTTTAAGTTTTATGAATTTTCTATAATAAAAGTATATTGCTTTCTCAAAAAGGTAAAAAGTTCAAGTAAGAAAAAGGTAGAAGTTACTGATTAGTATGAATGTTAGCTGCTATGATGGTCTTATATTGTACAAAATACTTCTGCCTTTTGTTGTATACTTCACAATTTTCTTTATCAGAATAAGACTAGGATAAAACTTCCTTAACTCATGTGTAAATCAAAATCTATAATTGCTGGTATGTTTTAAAGTAACCTGTGTGATCTATTTTGAGACAAGAAAATTAATGCAGCTTTAAAGCAGGTTTTTATAAAAGTGAAGTATCTGGGTGAAGAGATAGCTCACTGATCAAGAGCAGTTACTACTCTTGCAGAGGACTGGGGTTCATTTTCCAGCACCCACAGAGAGCCTCACAACCATTTGTAACTTCAGTTCTAGGAGATCTGATGCCCTCTTCTTGCCTCCAAAGGCACTGCACACACATGGCACACTTATATACATGCCAGCAAAGGACTCAAAGACACACACACACAAACACACACACACAAACACACACACACAAACACACACACACAAACACACACACACAAACACACAAAATGAGTAAGCCTTTTAAAGAGTAGTAAGTTTATAGATAAATCTATAATGAGACAATTCAGGAGTGTAGAGTGTGGTATCCCTGTAAACAATTTTGTTATTCTTTGTTTTTATGTTGAGACATTGCCCAAACTCAGTATCTAAAATGAGCTAGAATTCACGATTCACCTACCTTCATCTCACAAGGGCTAAGGTTACAGGCGTGAGCCAGTTTATGCAGTGTTTGGTATCAAACCTAGAGGCTTGTTTGTGGCCTTGTGCCTGTCAGCAGACACCCTACCAACAGAGCTACATGGACCACGCATACACATGATTTTTATGACCAGTTCCTTAACTGACTTTATATCTACTGAAAGATTGTGCACTAAAGAATGTGAAATTGTCTCTTTTAAAAAGAAATGTTTTGAGGGGTTTGGATAGAGCTCAAGCAGCATAGCTTTTTTTTTTAAACATAATTCTTTGTTGATTCTTTGGGAATTTCATATCATGTACACCAGTGCCACTCACCACTCAGGCCCTCCATATCTGCCCTTCAGCCCTGCAGCATGCCTCCCAAAAGAACTGCCTCCAAAAATTATTAAAAACAAAACAAAATAAACAACAACAATAACAAACCTATCTCAGTCCTCTGTCTTTTTCGCCTCTCTAACGTCTCTTCACGCATCCTAGTGGCATCAGGGGCTGCAATGTACCACACAGCATGCCTTTTCCATTTAGCCCCACCCAAAAAAAGTTCATTGCAAGGAGTCTTTGGTCTGGTTGTCAAGGCTTCTAGTGCACCATCATCACTGGACCATCGCCAAAACTCCCCTCAGGGATCCTGTTGTTGTCCCAGTCATGGAGATCCTGCAGTTGAAAACTGAGGACCTTGCTGAGCCGGCCCTGCCCTTCACTGACCCTGGGATAGCCGACCCTGCCCCTCAATGGACACTGCAGCAGGAGGAGGGCTGATCCCCCACACTGGCCCTTGCATGGAGAGAATTGCCCTGACCCCTCACCATCAGCTCGGAAGAGCTAGCCGGGTGTCATGGGCCTAAGAGAGCTGACTCTGGCACTCACCAGAGGGGGGTGACTTACCTGCTCAGCTACCATCCAGACCCACATTCTGGGCCTTTGGGTTGGCCCACTGTTTTAGGGTTTCTATTCCTGTGAAAAAAAAACACCATGACCAAAAGGCAAGTTGGGGAGGAGAGGGTTTATTTGGCTTACACTTCAGCATTGCTGTTCATCACCAAAGGAAGTCAGGACAGGAACTCAAACAGGGAAGGATCCTGGAGACAGGAGCTGATGTAGAGGCCATGGAGAGGAGCTGCTCACTGTCTTGCTTCCCCTGGCTTGTTCAGCCCACCTTCTTATAGAACCCAGGACTAGCAGCCCAGGGATGGCACCACCCACCATGGGCTGTGCCATTCCCCATTGATCACTAAATGAGAAAACGCTTGCAGCTGGATCTCAAGGGGGCACTTCTTCAGCTGAGGTTCTTTCCTCTGATGACTCTAGCTTGTGTCAATCTGACACACAGAACCACCCAATACACCCACCCTAACAACTACCCCATCTATGACCTGCTCATGTGTAAGAAGAGACGATCTCCATGACAAGGGCAACAGTATAGTGCTTCTTAAAATACTTTGAAGCTTGTAAATATATGTGCATGTGTCTATTCTATATTTAAGACTTTCGTGATTTATATGACACCTTGTTTCTATCGTTTTGGCTTCTCTCAACCCTCCCGGTTCTACTTAGAAGCTGACCCTTGGATTGTTCTGTTTTAGCTCTTCCATTTGGCAAAATCCCTGTTTTGGAGGTGGGAGGAATTATGCTTCACCAGAGTCTTGCAATAGCAAGATACTTGACCAAAAACACAGGTAATATACTTATTGTAGTTAAGACTTTGATTAACTGAAAAATGTGATGTTTCTTTGATATTTATTTAATAACTGTATTATTTAACTATGGTGCAATTAGGAATGGTTCTAAAGATTAAAACATTATAAATGTACCATCTACATCAGTGAACTTTCTATGAGTGCTGTAGACAGCTATTTTATTTTGTTAATTTCGATTTTCATATATAGGGTTTTACTGTGTTGTCTTAGCTTACCTGCTATTTGCTATATAACCCACTGTGGCCTTAAACCCTTGATCTTCTATCACAGCCTACTCCATGCTTAGGATACAGGCATGTGCTGCCACATCAGACCCTCCCCCTCCTGTATCACTTGATATCACCATCATGTCTTTCCAAAAATATAGCTGGAAAATTGGGTTGATATGTCATGCTAATTTTGAGTGTTATGATTTCATAAATACATATAGCACATGAAGGCTGGAACTTGTTAGACTATTGCAATCATAATTCAGTGTCTTTCATTCTGAGCATGCTAAGAAGACTAGAAAGATGTTGTCTTTGCCTCTACTGGCTACCATCAGTCTCCTTAGCTCGTGCACCATTGAATGTGCAGAAGTAACAGAGACAGCCCCTGCCTACCTTTCATCATGTTCCACTTCCTACTTCCCCTCTGCTGCTCTTCCCACTTTAAATTTTTTTAGTAAAAAAGCAAGAACTTTGGATTTTTTAAAGCCTTTTTCTTTTTAATTAGCATGCAGAATCACCATTTTCCACTTTCAGCCTTTCTATTTCACTGCACTGCTACCACCTTATGATCCAAGCATACTGAGCACTCAAGTGACCCATAGGGATTAGATTCCCATTTTAGGAACAAAAATGTTTATTTTAAAGATATAAAAGGGGCTGGGGCTTGGCTCAGTATTAAGAATACGTGGTGTGGGATTCCCCTCTGTATACTGTGAATACCAATAGTTAATATTAATAAAGAATTAATTAATAAAGAACTAATTATAATTAATATTATATCTTCTGAATGCTGGCATGTGGCGCACTTGCACACAAGCAGGCAAAACACTCATGCACATAAAAATTAAAATTAAAAAGAAAAAAGTCTTAAGAATTCGGCAAGCTTTTGTGACCTTTTTTTCTTCTTTTTCTTCCCAATTTCTTTTTATGTTAAACTATGGGGGCTCTTGAACCTCGGCTTTCCTCCTGAAGGGAATGTTTCAATTTGAGGGGAATGACTGGGCAGAACATGCCATCCAAAAAACAGAAACAATGTATGGCTGCCTCAGACGGTTTAACTACAGTGGGTATCTGACCATCAGTAGCCCCAGCTCCCAGGATGCAGCTGCAGTTGCCATGGTTATTGCCTATCTAGCTTCATGGTGAAATGCTTACAGTCCCATGACTGAGCCCTGTTTGGCTCAAACATTTTGTTGTCCCAGGATTAAGATATTCTATCATTTTTAAAGTTGATTTTTTTTTCAAGACAAGGTCTTCCTGTATCTTTGGAGCCTGTCATGAACTAGCTCTTGTAGACCAGGCTACCCTCAAACTCACAAAGATCCTCCTGCTTCTGCCTCCTGAGTGCTGGGTTTAAAGGCATGCTCCACCACTGCCTGACTTAAAGTTAAAGTTTTATGGTGAAACCTGGGGACAGATTTTCCCCAGACTTTTTCACACTGTGCAAAGAATAATAGGGCATAGATTTCTAGAATTTTTTTCCCAGCTCCACCTCCAACCTCTGTCTTCTGCCTTACAACTGTTTTACACAGTTTCACTTTCTAAAAGTATGGCTATGCTGCCTATTTGACATGTTAATAGTAAATTAAAGTGAGGATGTTCATAGATGCAAAATGACCTCTTTCTATCCCATAGATCTGGCTGGGAAGACAGAATTGGACCAATGTCAAGCTGATGCTGTTGTGGACACACTGGACGATTTCATGTCACTTTTTCCATGGCCAGAGAAAAATCAGGATGTAAAAGTAATGCGATAAGCTTGCTATCGTAACTGGGCTAACCATGTATCACCGCTAGAAATTGCTTACAGGGCTTTACAAAGTTATTTTTAATTCATGTAATATGAATTATTATTTATATGGAATATATACCTTTAAAAATGAAGGCAAGGTCAATGATTTCCTGCCGTTCTTTGTGCTAAACCTGGTTCAAACACCCTTTAAAAATGTCCGTGCATGTAAACCTTTAGGATTCACGAATGCCACGTGCATGCAGGATCCTGCCTAGGCCACCAGAGGGAGTCCCTGGAACCAGAGTTCCAGATGGCTGAGTGCTTTCCTGTGGGTGCTGGGAAGCAAACTTAGGTCCTCTGCAGACGCAGTAAGTGGTTTACCCAGGAGCCATCCCTCCAGCCCACAGATAAGGCTTTTAAAACTTTCTGCTATTTTTTGCTGTTTACACACCTTCCTTTCTCCATTCTTCCTTTTCATCTCTTTGTAAAAGTTTGCTTTGTGTGCACATGTGTATTGCTGTACATACCCACGCAAGTCATAGCACGGATGTGAGGTCAGAGGATAACCTTCGGGAGCCAGCTCTCTCCTTCCACCATGTAGGTCTTCAGGACTGAAATCAGATCATTGCATCTGGGGGCAAGTGTTTTTACTTACTGAATCATGTCAATTAATGTGCTCTCTCTCTGAAATAGTTCATTATGTAGACTACAGAATGTGTGCCATTATGTTTCTGTAGTATATACAAATATAATTTGATTTACCAACTGTAAAAAGTTCTTATAGACTTCTTAAGAATCTGTAAGAATTTGTCTTTTTCTTCTTCTTTTTATTAGACAGTTTTTATAGCTGAGGCTAGTCTCTGACTCACTATCTAGCTGAGGATGACCTGAAACTCCTGGTCTTCCCAAGTGCTGGAATTACAGGAGTATAGCGCCACATCCAGCTGGGAATTTATCTCTTCCTTTGTCATCTTCTCTGCTCCATTTTCCCTTTTCTACATGGTGATAATAAAATTTTGAGCTAAAATAATCTTCTAGGATTATGTAGCTTTGTATATGCAAATACAGACCATACATGGTAGTGTTTCAGTAATACTTCCTTTCTTACTTTTTCTCCTCAAAGTCAGTAATTGGGTTTTTACTTTTGCCTAATTCATTTCACTTTTTTTCTAGAAACTTTCTACACTATCTGGTAGACATTTCCCTCAAAGTCGATGATATCAGCCTGCCTTCTCTTTCCAGGGTTTCTGGGTGCAGCTGCCTCTCTGACACTTTGCTGAGCTCCCTATACTCGAGGCCTTCTGTGGCCTGCAGCCCCATGGGTTTCTACAGACCCTTTGTCTCGGGCCTTCCTGTGACATCATCCCTGCCAGGCCTTGGTTCTGGGACTGAGTCTTGATTCCAGGGTGATGCTGCTTTCTTGCATATGTATGTCATTGTTTTTTTCTGCAGGTCCTCTAGTACTTCAAAGATCACATCATTAAGAGGTGTGACAGTAACAAGATGCACAGGCTTCTCCATCTAGTGTCCCTGCTTTGGTTTCCCTGTGCACATGGTGCACAGTTACCATCCTGAGGTTTTCATTAACATCCTGGGTGTTTCTTTCGGCCCTATCCTGGTTCAGCCTCCTGTTCTGTTCTCTTATGTTTGTGAAACAGTCCACCAATAGCTTTACTGGTCACAGAAAATCAAAAGTTTGATGTTTTATTAGTTTTCAACTTTCTTCAACTGAATTTTTACCTGGTTTCATAGTTTGGTTGATGCTTTGGTTAGTTTTCGGGTTAGATTTTGGTTAGTTTTGTCAACCTGATACAAGTTAGAGTCGTCTGAGAAGGAGCCACAGTTGAGAAAATGCTGCCTCAATAAGATTGGATTGTAGGCAATGCTGTGGAACATTTAAATTAGTGATTGATGGGGAGGGCCCAACTGGTTGTGGTTGGGGCTATTCCTGAGCAGGAGCCCTGGATGCTATAAGAAGGCATGCTGAGAAAACCATAGGCGTACGCTAGGAAGCGGCGTTCCTCCCCTCGCTGAGTTTCCACTATAGTGCCTGCTACCAGATCCTGCCTTGAGTTCCTGCTCTGCGTTCCCTCAGTGACAGAGTGGAACCTGAGCGTTGTCAGGTGACATGAGCCCTGTCCTCCCTGAGTTGTTTTCGATCATAATGTGTAAGACAGCACTAGAAACCCTAAGAGAGCTGGATAAGAAATCCTGTGTTGCAAGCAGTGTTCCATTAGCACCTGAAGACACCACAGGCTCTCAGCTGTTGACAAGTTTAAGCCAATCTATTTTCTCTAGAGTTCTAAATGTTTAAGGTGATGCATTTTGCCATATACAGTGGCACACACCTTTAATCCCAGGACTCTGGAGGCAGAAGCAGGCGGATCTCTATGAGCTTGGGGTCAGCCTGGTCCACATAGGAAGCCCTGGGCCTGCCGAAGCTACATACTGAGAGTTTGTCTCACAAAATAAACAAGCAAAACATGAAATAGAAAAGAAATAAATAGAATGGCAAGTTCAGGCACCATATTTTTTCTTTCTTGTGTGTGTCTGAGTGTACATACGTGGTCACATGCCTCTGTCGGTCAGAGGTCAACGTCTAGCTGCTTCGTCCATGCTTCCTCAGCTTACTTATTAGGACAGTTATTCCCTGAATCTGGAACTCACCAATTCAGCTAGACTGATAGGCCTACAAACCCACACACCCTCCCATTTCTGCTCTTCAGTGCTGGGGCTACAGCTGTGTGTTAGAGAACCTGGTTTCTCCATGGACATCCGGGACCTGTGGTGGTTGAGTAGGAATGGCTCCCACAGACTAATGTGTTTGTGTACTTGATCCATCGGGAGTGGCACTATTAGGAAGTGTGCCCTTCCTGGAGGAAGTGTGACACTGGAAGCAGGCTTTGAGGTCTCATATGGTCAAGCTATGCCCAGTATGGCACATAGTCTCCTTCTGCTGCCCGTGGATCAATATGGAGAATTCTTAGCTCATTCTCCAGCATCATAGTTAGCTGTATATTGCTGTGCTTCTTGCAATGACAATAATAATAAAATAATAGTAATAATAATAATAATAAACCTCTGGAACTGTAAGCCAGCCTCCACTAAATGATTCCTTAATGAGAGTTGCCATGGTCATGGTGTCTCTTCACAGCAGTAGAAACCCTATGAAGACAGGATCCAAGTTCAAGTCTCCAGGCTTCAGCAGCAAGCATCTTATCAACTGAGCCTTCCTCCCAGCCTAGCATCATCTCGTTTGGGTCCATTCAGCCTGAGATGTTTGAAAAAGTCAAAGAAATACCCTTAAACTCTTTTAAAATTCTGTCACTAGCCTCTCTCCATTAATTAATCTTATTTTTCTCACACAGAACGCCTGCTGTTGAGAGGCTGAGATCTTTTATCCCTCCCATTTTTTCACTTTTCTACTTTCTGAAAGAAATCCCCAACCAGAGTTCTAAATTTCCACCTCTTAGGAGAGGGTTGAAGGGGAGGGGAGAGACAGGGAGGGGAGCATAGAAAAATGTAGAGCTTAATAAAAATCAATAAAATTAAAAAAAACTTATCAGGTTTTAAAGTAGAAAATCTTTTATTTCTTGGCAATTTCATACATGTATGTTATGTGTTTTGATCATATATACTGCCTCCCATCTCACTGCTTGACACAGCTCTAGATTCTTTTTATGTAGTGCTTTGTTTTGCTGGTGAGGATATTTTATGATTATTTTATGACTATACTGTCATCTGCTCTCCCATTGCTTGTCTGTGCCAAGTTCCTTTCCTTCCAGTTTGCTATAGTCCCTGTCAGGGTTCGGCCACCCTCTAGAATCCACGGTGGGCTGCGGGACTGTGGTTCATGGGAAGCTGTACATATGTGAAGAGTTTATTGATCTGAATGTCGCTTTCCTTATTGGGATTCTCCCAATGTCTCCAGCTCCCAGTGTCTGCTGTTGTGATGGGAAGAGAGCCCAGAGAAAACTGTCATCTAGAGACAGTGAGAAGAGGCAAACGGTGGCTTCGGAATTTACCGTTCAGTGTGAATATATGCACACAATTCTTCTATTCTTAATACATTTTCCATGATACCCTCTGTCCTGGAAGCTATCGTAGCTCCTCTAGCCTCCTGGAGAGAATGATGAGATCATGTCCATCAGCCTGAAATGAAGTAGCAGCCTCTTGAAGCTGCTTCTCTGGCCGTTCCCGCCCCCTCAGTTCCAGGCTGTAATCTGACTATACAAAGGGTTAGTTTCTCCCTTTTGCTCAGGTCCTCACTCTCCTTTTCCACCTCCATCTTATAAAGTATGTGCACTAGTAGTGGATTAGGAAGGAAATAAACGTACACAAGTGTCAAATCCATCACCTTTATACAGTTTCTTTATTCCAGTCCTCTACTGGCTTCCTCTGGGATACTTGCCACAATCTCATCTTATAAATGTAGTTGGCACATGTCTTCTTCAACACAAAGCATCACCATGACAAGTACTAGGTTTTATTATTTAACCAATTTTCTTAGTGCCCTCTAATGGCCAACACTGTTCATTGACTCGTTGCCAGAATTCTGCATTACCAGATCCTACCTCCAGGGGATGCTCTCATCCCCTTGACATGCGATCTCCAGGGCAAAGCTGTCAGTGTCAAGCTATCTTTCGGGACAAAGAAGCAATCAGAGTAGTTTGGAAGGTGCTCAGAGTCAAACAAGGGTAAGAATGTGACTTGAGTTCACCTGGCAAAACTCTAGAACCCGTGGTCTGATCACACGGAGCTTGACTGCTTCAACAGTAGTTAAGTCTGTGGGAACTGCCACAGGGCTTATTTCCCAGATGAGGCATGGGGGCCTCACAGGTTCAGGTGTTTAGATGGGAAGTACTGTGAAAGGAATACAAACGGTGGTCACTCTCAGACTGCGCGGTCATAACTCCTGGATGGATGTGATGTAGCAGCAGTTGCCCTAAACTCTTGGCACAAGTAAGAATTATAACTCAAAGGGACAGCCCAAGTCCAACGTTACAGCCCAGAACAACCAATGGTACTTTCATAATTTTACTTAAACCCCTGCATTATAACACTATCTTCATGGTTAGGAGCTTCTGATTGGAGATATTTGGACATAAATATACTATTTATATAAATAAGTTATGTTAGGAATATGAGCAGAGAGGAGAGAGAGAGAGAGAGAGAGAGAGAGAGAGAGAACAAAGACACAAAGACTTGGAAGCTCAGCTTTGAAAACATAAATGTAAAAGACTTTTTGACTATGTATTTGGGCTCTGGGGTCTTACACTGGGCGAATCAGATTGCCTTCTTCCCACTGACATTTATTTCCCTTTTCACAGCTCAAACTCTTTGAGTGTGAAGTACAGATATGGACTCTCCTTTGAAGCACGTTTAGAGCATTCGATGGCAGTGTATAGACATATGAGAAGGTGGAAAGTGTTTACTAAGCATCTGCTATTATTAATATGTTACAATGTTGTGTTAATTTGCCCTTATATTTTTTTATATTTTTTCAGGTGTGACACCTATTTTACATATCACTATAAACACACAAATACGTCATGCTCCCCAACATAAAAAGAAAGTGTACAATGATTTTAGTCCAGTATGCCAAAGACCTCTCTGCTAGGCAGTCTGCCACCTTCTCAGCTTGCCTTTCTCTGTTTTCTATCTTTCTGTGACCAAGGACCCATGACAGAGGACATGTATACTCTCCCAGAGGAGAGTCTCTCTGGCCATTGGTGATAGAACTAATATTCTAGCTTTGTGGGTAACACAGTAGTCGAGGCATTTCCATATCTCAAACCACGTTCAGAAGACACAGAAACCCAGATTCAGGTCCAAATTATGCAAAAGAAAATGCAGCAGAGGGAGCTAGAGAGATGGCTCAAAGGTTAAGAGCATTGCCTGCTCTTCCAAAGGTGCTGAGTTCAATTCCCAGCAACCACATGATAGCTCACAACCATCTGTAATGAGGTTGGGTGCCCTCTTCTGGCCTACAGTCATACACACAGACAGAATATTGTATATATAATAAATAAATAAATATTTTTTAAAAATGTAGCAGAGGCATTGACAATAGCTACAGAGTATGCCATCAACGAAAAGTTTATTTTGAGCTATTTAGGCAGCAGGGTCAGTTGCTGCCACCTGTGGTCAAGTGGCAATTTCAAACTCAAAGTAACCGCAGTAAGATGGGAATACAAACATCCTGTGGGGTGAGGCCGGGTCTTGCTATGCAGCCCAGGCTGACTTTGCTGCCCTCCTATCCCTGCACCAGAGTGCTGGGACTACAGGTGTGGGCCACCACACAAGTCTTATTGAAAATAGTCATTATATCTGCTCGAAAAAAAATGCATGCGATATTTCTGTATTTGTCGCTCAAGGCCCATTTCCAATCTTAAAGGATTAAATGAAATGTGTCTCTGAACATTGGTCACTAGTACTGCTTTTGAAATTATTGCGGGTATTTATTATTTGGCTACCCAATGTGTCTATATTCGTTTCGTGCCTGATGATCAGAGTGGAGATAGAAGACATGCAGGACAGAGGTAAATCTTATATTTCAGTTTCAACACAGAATAGCACTGGTAGTGAGAATTTGGAAATAGTGAGAAACAGACAACATTTTACATCCTTTTGGGTGCTTTCTTAGTCCTTCAAGTCAAAGAATAGCCATCTAGAACGAACATAAAACACATATGGGGCGAAGGATGTATAGCTCAGTAACGGTGTGTTTATCTAGCATGCACAAGACCCCCCCGTCTCTCTCTCACACACACACACAAACACTTAAAACAAAGGATGTAACTATTAAACTTCATGTTATTTAAAAATGAACCTTAAGAAATGATTATGCTATCTGTAGTAATTTAAATTTCATTAGTTGGAAATAATTCAACAAGTTATAAAGAAAATCTAAGCTAAAGGGGTGATCACTATTTTGTTTATTACAAATTCTTATTTGAACCTAACAATGTGGATGTGACCATTAGAAAGCACACATGACCTTCGCAAAGCCACATCAGGTCCCCACTGTGTAGACCTGTCCAAGAGATCCAGGCTAGCCTCGACTAATTAATGTTCATATCTGATGCAAACTAACCCAAAAAGTGCTATTTTCAGAAGTCCTTTGTTGTTGCTAATGTTTGCTTTATCTTGTAAGAGTGAGTCTTGTTATGGTGCCCAGAACTTACAGTCCTCAGCCTCCCAGGGAGATGAGTTCGCAGGCTGTACCACAGTGTCCAGCAGGTACAGCCACTTCTTACTAAGAAAGAGCACTGAATACATTACTTTGGCCTTCCAATTCAATAAAAACATACATGTGTAATAAAGGGGGCATCTATCTTACACTTTTCTTCCTTTCTTGGGATAATATTTGCTTAAAGTAGTGAACTTACCAAAAGGGCAGGGTTGGTATGTCCTATGTATGATATGCAAGGCAGACAACGCTCATGCTAAGGCCCCACGGGTGTCATGATTCATTAGAGCCTTTTATAGCTATCAAGTGCAATAATGAGGGGAGAAACAGAGGTGGAGTGTCCAGCCTCGGAGAACCCAGCACATCTACATCCTTTCAGCTGTTACGTAACTTTAAGGGCCCTGTGTTACCAGGAAATTTCAGAGATCAAAATTTAATAACTTTTCATTACAATAAACTAAGATGAAAAATCATGGGGGTTTCTCATAAAAGCAGAAATGATTTACCAGGACTTGCCTACGTACCTCTTGAGTATTTACCAAAGGCCGCCATATCAGCACACCACAAAGACAATTGGGCACCATTGTTTATGGTGGCACTGTTCACAGTAGACAAATGACAGAAACTACCAGTCTAAAATACTGGGATGAATTCAGGAATACGACATATGTATGTGTATAAATATATATGTTTATAAAATGTTTGAAATACCACAGATGATGAAACTACATAATGACACTGGTAACAAAAATATTTTAAAATGAGTCATAAAGTGAGTGAGATGGCTCAGCTTGCTGCTATGCCTGAGGACCTGGGTTGGATCCCTGGGACTCACTTGGTGGAGAGAACTGACTCCTGAAAGTTGCCTTCTGCTTTCCACACACGCACTGCGGCACATATATGTGCACACATACACACACCCTACACACAAAATAAATGTACTTTAAAAACTTGAGTAATAGATGACTGGGTCTCTCTGCGATCATACTGAGGAAGAACAAATGCCTATCTACTCTCGTCCCTTCTGAGCTGCTGTTGAGATTACACTGATTCTTCCTGTCTTTCACGAGGATATCTGCTCTCTCCTAGGAACGGACCTTCAAGGAATTGCTCACATGTCATGCTCCTCTTCTTCTGAAAGATTTGGACACATACTTAGGGGACAGAGAGTGGTTTATTGGTGATTATGTGAGTACATGCCATGTTTAAAAATACCAGCACTTGTGTTTAGATAAGATGATAAACTAAAACCTTACAGAGCAAAATGTTGTTCTAGCCAGGCATGGTCCTGCCTAGCTGTCTGTCATCCCAGCACGTGAGAGGCTGCACAGCAAGCCGGGGCCAGCCTGGGTGACCTGAGCCGTCTCAAAAAGGAAAGAAGAATGGGGTGGCAGATATTACTCAGAAATTACAATAGAAAGAGAAAGAGAGAGAGAGAGAGAGAGAGAGAGAGAGAGAGAGAAGCACTAAACTTCCCTAAACTTACTCTCTACACAGATCTGATCTGGAATCATGGAACACTTTATATAATTACATACAATAATTTTAAAAAGCTAACCTAAGAACTACTTAGTGCATGTGTGTGTACACGTGAACATGTGTGTGGAATCTGTGGGGGGGATGATGTGGAGGCCACAGGTTGACTTCAGACATAATTCCTCAGACATTGTCCATCTTGTTTAGTAAGACAGGATCCCTTGCTGGCCTGGAGCTCACCAATCAGGCAAGGCCGGCTGGCCTGAGCCCCAAGGCTGTTCCTGTCTCTGCCTTCCCAGTGCAGAGATCACAAGACTGTGCCATGACATCCAGCTTTTGCACATGGGTTTTAGGGCTCAAACTTGCCTCCTCACGATGTTGGCACGGCAAGCACTTTACCAAGCAAACTATCTCCCCAGCCCCAGGAAACACCTTTCATGTCAATTCACTGCAATCAGACCCATGATAGGATCCTCAGAAAAACAAACCCACATGCCACTGTCAGTAGAACTATTGGCAGTTCTGGGCACTGTTGCTATTGTTTTAATGACATGATTTGTACACGGGAGAGTGCAGTAATCGGAAATCACATTTGAAGTTACTAAGAAGCAGGCTCTTTGGAGTGGGAGGAGACAAAGATAATCCAGTTATCATGAGTATTCCTTATATCCACATTCTAGTCTCCT
Source organism: Bramus lutescens (assembly GCA_001685075.1). Lineage (NCBI taxonomy): Eukaryota > Metazoa > Chordata > Mammalia > Rodentia > Cricetidae > Bramus > Bramus lutescens. The sequence continues at coordinate 99,608 of LOEQ01003236.1, read as the reverse complement.
AAATAAAGAACTGTGGATTTGTAGACTAGTTGGATGTTTCTCTTCCGCCCGCCAGTTCCCAAATAACCACTCTGAAGCTTAATATTAATTACAAACTGTTTGGCCTAACAGCTCAGGCTTATTATTTGCTAGCTCTTAAAAATTAAATTAACCCATTTCTATTCATATTTTGCCATGAGGCTCCTGGCTTGCTACCTCACATCTTGCTTCCCTGGCATCTCTCCGACTCCACATTCTCCCTCTATCTCTGTTTGGATTTCTGACATGGCTCTATTCTGCCTGGCTATTGGCCAAATCAGCTTCTTTTTATTAGCCACTGGTGATAAAACACAGCATACAGAAGGGCATCCCACACCTGTGGACAAATGACTTATTCCCAATTTGAGAAAAGAAATATACGTTTTCCTACTAGAAGTAAATAAATTTCCATTTTTTGGTTGTTGTTGTTGTTTTGGGTATCAAAGGATTCAGAAGTAAGCCCAAGAATGGCTAGAGATGGAGCAATACACGCTTCAATGAGAATAGTAACAGCAGCAAATTCAAACAACTCAAAAAAAAATAGAGGAGCATATGATAACTTCTGCTATATCCAAACATACAACACAGCCCCCAACCCAGCTCCATGTTTGCTGTAAAGACAGAAACCTCTCAAGAACAGACATTAATGTGTGAGACTTGGTCTTCTGCTTTTTCTTGTCAGAAAAGTATCCTAGTCATAAATACAGGATTAGAGTCAACGTCATCACTTTCCAACCCCAAAGAAGCAATGGGCCCAGCTAGCAGCCGCCAGAAAACACCCATATCACAGAGGGGCAATGGGAAGATGCTACAGGCATGCTTTTGGAGCAGGAACATACCCACCCAAATAAAATCTGAATGACCTCAGTGCTGGTGTAGGTGGGGTTTCTCAGCCTTTGGGGCTACTCTGTGTGGAAGATAAGAGGAAGGGTGCTGTCTGTGGCTTGGGTGGCTCTGATCAGCCTACCTTGTCCCTACACCTTCTCAGCTTTCCAGCACACTGCAAAGCCCCTCATTTCCTCCCACTTTCCTTTTCTAAATTGTCCTTTCCCTTCCCTATTTCCTGATTATTTCTAATAACTGATTTTTAAAAATTCCTATTAGAATCCCTTTGTAAATCACTCCATCCCCATTCCTGAGCTCTCTCCTCTTTTCTTCTTCTTCTTCCTCCTCCTCCTCCTCTTCCTCCTCCTTCTTCACCATTCCGAACTAGACATGTCACACTCCCAGATAAAACCTGCTAAGACTGGCATGTCTGGACCCTTGGTTAATACACATCAGCTCTTAGAGAGTTCGCCTGCACACGTTAGTCATTCCACTTTGCCTTCATCAGCCATCTCACTGTTTACTCTGCAAAAACAAAATCCCAGACTGGAAATGAGCTTCAGTGGCATTTGAAGGCCCTGATTTTGATCCACAGAACTACAAACAAACAAGTGTGCATCAGAGGAGGGCACTGCATCCCAGCTTGCTCTCTATTGTCCCTAACACCTAGATGTGGGCATGACACACAATAGATACTTGAAGATTTCTTAGCTGAAGTGTAAATCCTCTGAGCATCAATCTCTCTTAGATGACAGCAGCCACACACAAACTGCACACATGCATAAAGTATGCACACACAAGCAAACTTAGTCCGTACTTAAATTCCACTTTGTAGCCAGCCTTGTGGAAACATGCTACCACCTCAGGCAGCCCCATCTCCAGAGGGAGTTCCAGAAAAACATGCTACAGTGTCAGACTGTCTCCAACAGCAAAAATTCACTCTGCTAATGTAATACTCCACAGACGAAGTTCAGCTAACAATAGAGAACACTCAGCTGACCAAGGCTTAAGGCTGGCTGTATCCTTCACCTTGGCCAACTTCAATATTCCATTAAGGGCCAAATACCTATATAGTTACTTGTCTTTATATGTTGCAAAGATAATGGATTTTACCCAAAATCTTTTCATTGGAATTATAGACCCTGAAGGGATAACTCATACACTGTTTATTGCTTTATACCTTACACCACAAAGAAACAAGGTAGATAACATAATAGAATAATCTCATACCCCTGAGCAGGATATCTGCAGAACAGGTGTGGAATCACTGTGGCATACAAAAGAACACGTAATTCTCAATTACAAGAGTTAAAGTATGAACTCTGGCACGTATATACCTGGAACGAGCCTGCTTTGCTTTGTCATACAAAGGGCTTTTGGAACAGATGGAAATCTGTGCATTACATCTTTTGAAAATCTATTGTCAAATTGGGCCTGGCTTCAAAACGGTACAGCACTGGACTGTATGCTGAGAACCACCTATCTCAGGCACCTCTACCAAGTCACAGACAGTATCCCCGTGTCCCTCGGGCACTGTGCTGCTTGTCACTTCCTAATTTTATCACACACTCAGCTTCTGTACTAACAGAGAGTTGTTTTTAAATTAAAGCATTTCTTTAGAGTAAGAATTTAAGCTTACTTTTAGAACGCTCACAGCTTTTTTATATTCAATAGCAAGTCTTGGTTTTCTTTGAAATAGGTAACTTGGGCAGACTTCTACTGGGATATCTGCAGCACCACGCTGTTGGTCTTAAAGCCTGACTTGTTGGACATCCACCCCAGGTTGGCATCATTGAGGAAGAAAGTCCAAGCTATCCCTGCCATTGCTGCCTGGGTACAAAAGAGGCCCCAGACCAAGTTCTGACACAGTCCCCAGCACCAGATGAGAGCTACAACAGCCTGCCAGATGATCTGTACACTTCTTGCTACCAACTGGACTCTTTGTTGTAGTCTGCTTGCTATGATTGTTTTGTTTTTGTTTCTGTAGGCATTTAGTTTACAGTATTTTACTCTTTTCAGAATTTTGTACTTTTTATAATTGGAGAGAAATAGTTCATAATATATATTCCTTTTGCATTGATTATTGATGTAGGAGGGTCATCTGGCTATATGTTACTTTCAATGGTTAATAAAGAAACTGTCTTGGCCCTTTGATAGGCCAGCCATTAGGTGGGTG
>LOEQ01003236.1:79762-96450 GCA_001685075.1 Bramus lutescens | reverse complement strand
AGCCGGGCGGGACGAAAAGCAGGCCTGCGCTCCCCTATCACTACAACGCTCCCCTATCACTACAGATTATCAACATGCATGGATGCTTTAGTAAAAATTATACTTTTCTGGCTAGTGTGTCAAGTAGCACAGCATTTTAACTACAAGAAATGAGGTGAAATAAAGATTTTGAAGGCAGATCTTCAATCAACAAATCACTACACTAAAAACCAATGCCTATAAGGCTCAGTGGGCAACCATGTCAGTGGTCACCACTGTGTTAATTCAGGTATAGACTAAAATATATAGGTTGCTTCCCCAAAATACATATCTGTCTGACATGCCACAAACTGGACAGTAAAAAGAAGGAACTCCTAAAGATTTAAGTACAGATGTCAGAGTTCAATTCAAATCCAACAGAAGCAGAGTTACAGAAAATGAATGCTGACTTTGAATTCAGCACTGCCACAATTCAGGAGGCTGTAGACAAAGGGGCTTCATCAGCTCACTGACAAATACACAGGATGTGACACAGAAAGTTTGGTGCCCGAGACAAGGGACAGTGGGTTACAAAAATGAGAAATCAGTGGAATGAGAAGGCAACACACAGACTGGGAAGTGTGTGCAGGACATTCAAGTAATAAAGGATTGTTCCTGAAAATGAAGACTTGTGAAGTTAATGGTAAGGAAATAAATATCCTGGTTACAATGTCAGCCAAGAAGCTGGCACTTAAGAAGATATACAGGTGGCCATGAGCAAGTGAAGAAGCGCCAATACAACAGCCCCCGGGAATTAGAATAGCAGTGCAGACATCAAAGAAACACTGGAGAGGCAGTGAAGTAATGGGAAGTAGGACTAACTGCTGGCAGAATGCAGAAGGTAGCACTGTGTGGCCTAGTTTTCCACAAAACAAAACGTCTCACTCTGTGGTGTTCACCCAAATGACCCGAAAGCATGCCCACACTAAGCTGGGTGTTCCATAGAGCTGTCAAAACTTAAACTTAAAAACTGTTCAGCAGGAAATTAAGGAATAAACCTTGGCCAGGAGGGGGAGGGGGAGGAGGGAGGGGGNAGAGAGAGAGAGAGAGAGAGAGAGAGAGAGAGAAACTTTGGTGCATACAGATCAGGGATAGCTACTCAGGGCTAGTAAGCCATGAACAGAACATGGGAGAGCCATGAGCTTACACAGCTAAAGGGAAAGAGCCTACAAAGAAAGGAGGATCCAACTACATACAATACTGGAAAAAGCAAGATGAGGACAGCTGAGGTTGAGAAGCTGCTCAGGGCAGTGGTGACACGGACAAAACTGAGTTCTGTGGGATGCTGTCTGTCGTGGCAGGCGCATGCTCTTACATTTATACATCAAAAGTCAGCTGCAAAGCAAACTGTGACTTACAGGAGACCAGACGTTGATAACTGGTACCAGACTGTTCCTTAGTGCTGCCGTGAACATGAAACTTCTTTGGAAAAAAAACAAAACAAAACAAAATCTGTGCTAGTTAGATTTTTTATCACTGACAAGCTGTAATAGATACACACAGCTTATTGGGAAGGAAGATTTATGTGGCTCCATCTCATAGACTTCAGCCCAATGATTGGCTGACTCCTTCGATTTAGATCTGTGGAGAAGTAAAATATCATGGTGGGCAGTGTGTAGCAAAATTACTGCTTATTTACCTCATGGTGGTTGGGAAGCAAGAGACAAAACGTGGAAAGCAATTCTTTACACAATCCTCTGTGGGCCAGTGAGATAGCTCCACAGATAAAGACACTTGCAGCCAAACCTGAAAACCTGAGATCTATCCCTGGCATCTATGTAAGGGAAGCAAAAGACTGACTTCTACCTATTGCCTGCTGACCTAACCTCAGACACTGTGGCATGTGCACTCACACACAATACATCTTAATAAACGAAAGTCAATAACCTTCCTTAAAGAATCTTCTAATTAGCAGTATTTAAATTATCCTTGAGGACTGTTTATTTTGTATTGCTTTGAGACAGGGTCTCATTCGGTATCTCAAGGCTGGCTAGAATGCACTATCTGGCCCAAACTGCCTTGAAACTCATTGCAAGCCTGTTTCTCTGCTGTCATGACTCAATTCCTATTTTAAACTAAATTGTTGGAAAGCAAACTTTTATACCCTGGCATGACAAATGTTTACTTGGTATTTCGCGGCATACATGGAAATACTAATGAAGCATTAAGATGGTTTTATGCTCTCTATGAGGTTCAGAGGAGAGAGAACTTAATTGCTAACAGGCAAGATAGAGGGGTGGGAGGGAGAGTATAGCGAAAAAAGAAATACATGTCTATCTAGGTGTGCTTATTTAGCTGTGTGTGTTCTTTAGAACAGTGTTTGCTGATTTGCGTGTGTATGGCAGGGAGGGGGGCTTGTATGTTGTTATATATGTTATACACAAAAACTAAGGAACTTGATCTTTTGGGTAAAATTTTGTTATTGGTGGCTGCTAATGAAATAAAAAAGAACTTCATTGCACAGGTAGCTATCATGTGATTGAAACAATCTACAGTTTAAAAAAAATCTTCAAGCAATGCTTTTAATGAAAGTGGTAGTGCTTCTGTCTAAGCATTTCCCTCCATATTCCACTCCATAAAGCTAGTCTTTAATGGAAATAAAATTTAGGAAAAGCAATGGATACAATTCTTAGCAAGATAGTCTTACATATTTCTATGATTCAAGTGTAAAATGTAAGCACTGCATTTTCTATAGAGCAATATTTAACATATTTTAAATGTCAAGAAGAGCAGTGAAGGTAGATCTCTCCTTTATGGGCTGCTTAAGCGCTGAACCAATGGAAAGCATCTTCTGACTTATCCACACCTCTCCTCTGGAATTCCTACTGGCCAGAGTTGCCTGTCCTACACACATAAGGCACACTTATCCATGTGTGACTTGTACTAAGAAAATAAAATAAGACCTACCTTATGCTGGGCATTGGTGGCACATACCTTTAAACCCAGCACTACAGAGGCAGAGGCAGGCGGATCCCCAAGGTCAAAGCCAGCCTGGTCGATAGAGTGAGTCCCAGGGCTAAACAAAACAAAGAAACAAAACACCTGCATCAATTAGTCATGATATTAACAACTTGTAGCTTTTGTATGCTTTCTGCTAATGGCTTGGAATGTTTAATGGCACCAACCCAATAAAGGCACAAGTGAGGATTCATCCTAAATAACAAATCCCAATTAATTGCCAAACAATTTATTGAGCACAAGACAATCCCATTTCTGCTTAATACTATCTACTTCTATGGGAAAGGATTGAAAGAGTTAGAATCTATTACAAAGGGTGTGAAATACAACTTAATGATCGCAAATATTTTTATTAAACCCAAGACATAATAATAGACTATTACAGGGAGAATCCAACTACATTTCATTAGAAGAAATATTAACAACACAACAAAAATGCCTTATGTGGGAGATACATTCATACAGAAAAGTTAAGAGAGATTTACTGTGGCTTTAAGAGGTACTCTTCCCAACAACTTGCTAAGTGACCTGGGTACTGTGATCAGGAGGAGGTAGCATTGTCACCTGCAGATTCCTGGTAGCTCTGTAGCGCTGCTATCTATCTAATATATTCATTTAGCAGCAAAAATAAAATACTGAGTCTGGAGTTGTAAGAGCATATCAACCTTCTAATAGCTTATCTAGCACCTTAGCAGTCAGATGTCTCGAAAAGTATGAGCTCCAATAATTAACAAACCTCTCATTTATAAATAAGTTTATTTATAATGATATTTACATAATAAAAACAAAACACAAAACTCACAAATTGTACAAAGAATCTGGTGTATAATAAAAACAGCAATATAGACTGACAGGCAAAATTTAAAGGAACAGTTAATAAAGACTGAAATTTCAAAGACAATTTTACTTCTAAATTTCACTTTGTCACCCACACTGAACTGGAATTGAACAATGGCTTCTCTTCAGGTGGTCTTGTATTGGAAATCCTGGGAACTGATAATCATATTTTGGTAGGAATTTAAAGTTAGTGACCTATTTCCATGCAGTACCTAATGCTGCCTTTGTATGGAGTCACATCCAGTCTCCTTTGAAGTTAGTCTGTTCTGCTGGCCTAGAGAAACGTCTCCTGCCTCTGCTGATCTGTGGTATGGTTGTAGGAAATATACGAGAACTGGAGCAGAAGTCAGTGGGCAACAGTTCAGAGAAGCGAAAGCAGGAGAGGAGCCTGATGGTAACACACACAAGAAGAGGCAGAGTTAATGAGCACAGTTCAGTAAGAAAATGAAAAAAGGAATTGAGCCACAGAGCAGGAGAAAGACTTAAGTTATTACTCACTGGAAAACAACTTAGTGCCTAGCCAAACAAATGTGTTTTAACAGAAGTAGGAAGAGGACCTGGGGATGTTCGTAGATGGAAAGCCACCTTTCGATTCAGGCTGAGTTCTTACTGACATTGGTGAACATCTGCTTCAAATAGCAATAAAATGAAGGCTAAAAAACCTATACTGCTTCATTCTTTAACATAATAAAAACTTCAAATGAGACAGGTAAAAACAAGACGTAAGCATTGTCAAATAAGGCACATGTAAATCTACACATTATCCAGTGAAAGACTATATATATATATATATATTTGGAGGTAGAAATAATTACAAAAATACTGACATTTCTAAAGCATTAGCATATTTGTTACAAACAATCACCAACTAATCCCCATTCAGAAAACTGCTTTGTAAAATGATTATCCAACATCTTCAGGATGTGAATATATGGAGAATCCAGTTAGTGGCAAAAGTTGTCCATACTATGAGAAATGCAACATGAAATTATAAAAAGTTACAAATGCTCATAAACCCCATGGTCACTGTGATGTGAATGTCCTTGAGTGCACCAAGTTGAATTTCCTCATTAGTCAGGAATTTGGACTTCTCCTCTCACAGGCCCATCGATGTTTTTAGTAATGTGGCTATATCTGCTGGCATACTTCCTTCATCAGCTGAAGGTCAGAAAATAATATGAAATATGTTAGGCAGAAATATCTGGCTTCCGAGACATATTTTCTCTCAACATTTTCTTTTTTTGGTGAATTCCTACCTTTAACTCATTCCCAATTTGTTTCAATGTCATCAAAAAACTGCCCTAACCTATGCAACTGAGTTATTAATTTCCCAGGCAGTGGTCATGGCATAGCTGTAAAGTGACAAGCGTTTCGGATGTGTGCAGCCATAAACTACAAACGGCTTTCTGAGGTATACAGCTAAAATGAACCACAACAAATTACTTCTCACAAATCCTCAGACATAATCAAACAACTCTCACCTGCTGTATTCTCTGGTAAAAGTCACATGGACAGGATAGAACTCTGGCTAACCTTTAAGAGGTTCCCAGATACTTCTCCCTCTAAGCTTATTCAACAGACCTGAAGACAGTCCATGGTACCAAACTAACACATGTTCTAAACTAAACTAACTAGTAACACATTTAAAAAATGCAAGGAAAACAAAGAATAGAGTCTTCTCAGTGTAAAGATACTACAGACAACAAAATAAAATCTAAAGTGTGAACTTTAATAGGACCCTAGTTTCAAAAGGGTGCTAGAGATAGAAATGGCTCAGCATTTGCGAGCCCTGGCTGCTCTTCCAAAGGACCCACAGCATGATGCCTTAAAACCATCTCCAGTTCCAGAGGATCTGATGCCCTCTTCTGGCCTCAGTGTGAAGTGCACAAACACTGTGCATAACACATGCACGCAAAATAACTACACAGGTAACAAAATAAATGAATCTCATTTTAAAAAAATATTAAAAGGACAACAGGGAGAAATCTGAGTAGGAAACGTGATCATATCTGAAAGTCACTTGTTTGCAGCAATTCAGAAAATATTTATCTAAAATCCTTGAGTGTGAACTGCCATTCTTGTAACTGACTTCACACCAGTGCTGGGAGAGCAAAGGTTAAACACACACTGTACCCATCAAAGCTTTCCTTCATACCATGTTTTTAACATTTTTATATCAAAATTTCTGTAGTAAAAGTTCAAAAGAGTAATTAACCAGTTACTTTAAGAAAGAATCCTTCTTTGTAGTCAAAATCAACTGTGGGCTCCTGTACAAATCAAAATTAAGTTAAATACTTTCTTACTTCAAGAATTTCTATTGAACTCAAGTTGTAAAGACTGGGACTTTTAAAGTTATTTATGCTTTTAATGTTGAGACCTTGGGAAAAGGAAAGAAGGGAAGGAGAAAGGAAATGCCTCCATAAAATCAGGCTGTAGGCAAGCTTCTAAGGCATTTTCTTAATTAGCCATTGATATGAAAAGGCCTAGCTTAAGGCCATGACATCCTAGATTCTAAAAGAAAGCAGGTTGAGCAACCCAGTAAGCAGCACCCCTCCAAGGTCTCTGCATCAGCTCCTGCCTCCAGGTTCCTGTCCTATTTTAGTTCTTTTCCTGATTTGCTTCAATGAAGAAGCGTGATCTGTTTAGTGAGCTTTATAGGGCAAGCAACAACAAACAGAACCAAGGGAGGACGAAGAGGAGGGCTGTGCTTGGAAGGACTCCTGAGCTTAAGAAGTACTCTTAAGAACTGAGTCACGTTTCCAGGCCCCTGTTTTAAATTATGTGAATACACTACTTGCTAAAAATTACACACATAAATAAAACATTTAAACTTATAAAACTTAACTATCTTCTCCAACAGAGGTAGAAAGGAACTATTTACTTAAGGTTTCTAAGGCCCAAGTAATTCAATCTGAAAAACTGACATTAAAAAATTTAAGTGTATTTTACTGTGTTCTATTTTGATATTTACTATTAAAAATAAAATTATATAAGTATTAAGGCTCTTAAAGTTATTTACACTACTGCATTGCTGGTGGGAATGCAAGCTGGTACAACCCCTTTGGATGTCAGGGTGGCAATTTCTCAGAAAATTAGGAAACAACCTTCCTCAAGACCCAGTAATACTGTAACTTTTGGGTATATAACCAAAGGACGCTCAATCGTGCCACAAGAACATGTGCTCAACTATGTTCATAACAGCTTTGTGTGTCACAGCCAGAACCTGGAAACAACCTAAATGCCCCTTGACCGAAGAAGAATGGATAAAGAAAATGTGGTACATTTACACAATGGAGTACTTCACAGCAGAAAAAATAATAACATCTTGAATTTTGCAGGCAAATGGATGGAGCTAGAATACATTATTTTGAGTGAGGTAACCCAGACACAGAAAGACAATTNCCCAGACACAGAAAGACAATTATCACATGTACTCACTCATAGGTGGTTTTTAAACATAAAGCAAAGAAAAGCAGCCTACAAACAACAATCCCAGAGAACTTAGACAACAATGAAGACGCTAAGAGAGACATACATAGATCTAATCTACATGGGAAGTAGAAAGTAGAAAAAGGTAAGATCTCCTGAGTAAATGGGGAGCATGGGGACTTTGGGAGAGGGTTGAAGGGGAGAGGGGAGAGATAGGGAGGGGAGCAGAGAAAAATGTAGAGTTCAGTAAAACTAAAAAAAAAAAAAATCAGTTATATGCTAAGCACATGAAGGAAACCACACACACACACAAAACAAAACCCGAGGAAGAGACCTGATTTCAACTTCTAACCTCCAATCACACATATGCATATATACTGCACATACAACACTGCTGTGGGAAATACTCTCCTACACTTTAAATTACTGGTTTAATAAAATGCTCATATTGGTTTATTAAAACACTGATTGGCCAGTAGCAAGGCAGGAGATATAGACAGGGCAACCAGGAAAAAAAAGTTATTTACACTATAAAATATGTTTTCAATTTTTTGAGTTGATAGTGTTACTCATTTAGAGAACAAATCATAAAATTGTGAATGAAGGTATTGATTCAAACTTGATTTTATTTTGGGGATATTCTAGAGTCCACTATAATAGATAGAAGAGAAATATTTTCAAAGTCAAGGTATTTTTATCAATTCTGGCAAAAAAAAAATCTTAGTTACTGTTGTATGTGATGTTAAGTATGCATAGCTTTTCAAACTAGTTTGTCCTCCATACTAAACACACTAGTTAAGAACTCTGGTAATCTATACTTTAATAAATTTCAGAATTTCTGTTTACAAACAGCTTACCTTCATCTATTGTGGTCATATCTTGTTCTAGTTTCAACTTCTGTTGGTTAATTTTTAACATGGACTCTTCAATGGTTCCTTGGCTTATTAATTTAATAACTAATACTTCTCTAAAAATAAACACACAAGTCCACAGGTCACTAAAGATAGGTCACATTTAGATACATATTTCTAATACTTCAATAAGAATAGTAGGTAAAGTTTTAAATGACTCAGGTGGTTAGAATAAGAATGGCCCCCATATGCTCATATATTTGAACCCTAAGTCACCACCAGGGAGTGGAACTATTTGAAAGGATTACAAGGCCTTAAGGAATATGGTCTTCTTGGAGGAAGTGTGTCACAGGGATGGCTTTGGGGTTTCAAAAGCCCACACAAGGCCCTGTGTCTCTCTCTGCCTATGGATCAACTACTGCTCTAGCACCATGTCTATAATGTCTGCCACCATGCTCCCACCATCATGACAATGGACTAAGTCTCTGAAACTGTAAGCAAGACCCCAATTAAATGCTTTCTTTTACAAGAGTTGCCTTGGTCATGGTGTCTCTTCACAGCAATGGACCAGTGACTAAGACAGACCCATAATTAACTTCTTTTGTTCAAACTACTTGAAATTGGCATTTAGAAGCATTAAAACATTCAGATATCCATCCTTTCCTAGTGATCCAAGAGAACAGAAAAATGTGTGCTTTGAAAATTACTGATAAAACCTCATTACAGTGGAACTAGAGATAGAGTATGGTGATGAATGAAGTATTTGTTAGACAAGCATGATTGCCTTAATACAGTATTTTCCTGTTTCTTTGTAGCCCTGGTCTCTATGGAGCCCAGGCTGACCCAGAACTTGCTCTGTTGGGTCAGGATGGCTGGCCTGAGCCTTGTAGTATTCTGATTGAGCCTCTCAAGAGATGCAATTATAGGCATGAACTACCACTATTGATAATATATGTCTCATAAACTATAGAACTACTTGGTATGGATGTTGGAGTTTGATTTAATTACTAGAAAATAAGTGAGTACCAAGGACTTTACACAATATCAATGCACGCTGATTAAAAAAAAAAAGCTACACATTGCTGAAAAAGTAAAAGCTAAAGACAGAGTGTACAGCACACCTTCTTTACTATTCTGTACTAATCAAGCCAGAACTTGATGAAAACTAAATTTCAACTGACAATACTTACTTAGTCTGACCAACTCTATGGCACCTGTCTTCTGCTTGTTTGTCATTGTACGGATTGCAATCAATGTCATGAAGTATAACAACATTTGCTGAAGTCAGATTTATTCCTAATCCACCAGCTTTGGTTGACAAGAGAAATACAAAGATATCCATATCTGTATTAAACTCATCAATTAGATGAATCCTATAAGACAAATGGATTAGATTCAATTTCACTAAATGATAACCATGCAGAACTGAAAACAACCACTTCACATGGAAAGCAAACCTAGGGGCTACACATACATGCTCTTCCCACTACACCTACTTTTATGGCTCCTATGTCTGAAGGACGCCCTCAATTCAATTCAACCATTCCATTTGATTAATCTTTGAAGTAGTATTTTTATTTTTTGGGTACTTTGGATTTAGCTAAATAAGACTTATCCAGTTTAATAGCTATACCAGTAGACAGCAGCACACCAGATGAACCAAGAACTGCATGATCTAATCACATCCCAGGATTTGTTTGTCATGACTTTGACTCTTAATACTAATAGGGAAAAATCACCCTAGCTGATAAAAATAAACCAAGACACAAACAGACCAGAACAATTACTTAGAAAATAAGTAATTTTTCAAAAACCTGTAAAGACTGGTTTTAGGGTTGTTTCTATTTGGAAAAGAGGAGGTTGGCACAGGGAATGTCTCACTGAATAGCCTAGGTTGGCCACAAATGTTAGATCTTCCTGCCAAACAACTTTTTATTTCCTAAAAGTTTAATTAACCTTCAAAATATGAACATCTGACCTAAAAACAATGTTGACTAAAATCTTAAGATGCTTTAAATGCTGAATAGTTTTTAAAAAGAAAAAGTTTCAGGGCTGGGATAGTAGCATGGTTATAGAGTCCTTGCCTAGCATGTGAAAGGCCCTGGGCTTAATCCTTAACACTGAAAAAATAAAAATAACATGAAATAAAAGTCAAAATTATGAAAAGCATACAATTCTCAGAATTTTCCAGAATATATTTGTATACAACTCTGAAAAAAAAAAAAGTAAAACAAGTTCTCCTCTTCTCCCCCAGGAAATATCTGAAATAACATAGGCTAAGTCTTAAAACAAGAAATTTCTATGAAATGTTCCTTACATTTAAAATGCTAGCAGATTCACAAATGAGTGCTGTCTGGCAGCTAATACCAACCTTTCTGAAATCTGAGTCTTTCCATCTAATCGGAGGTACCTATGTTGATGATGCTTTAAGAGAACCTCTAATATATCCAGCATCATGGTAAACTGGCTGAATAATACAACTCTATCACCCTGTGGAAATACATTCATGAATTAGAAACAGGAAAGTAAAACCATTACACTACCCAAAGCCATGAGGCCTACAAAATATGGAGCACTTTAAAGAGCCTTTAGGCAACTTTGCAGAAAATTCCCCATGATAAAATTATGTAGTGTCCATAAATGGTTTTAAAGTAAAAATCAAGTAACAATACCGAGGATAAATTTATTTTTCCTTATATATGGATAAATTACCTTAACTTCTAGACTTCAGTAGCAGAAGTTTAACTCAATTGTTAAGTTAAAGACAGTTTACTATTATCTCCTTTTCATAATAAAAGAGCATCATTCAATGGGAACAGCTTCATAAACACTATTTGGACATTAATACTGAAAATTTATGTTATTTCATACAAATCACAGTATCATTTGAAGAAATCAGTCACCTTCAAAATGATAATACTTAAAAACTAACATATGCAATCTTATCTGACTTTTATATTCTCTTTGAAATTCTACATAAAGAAAAATATGTGAAGCAAATATTCAAAACACTAGGTTCTAGAAAAACGTACAACATAAACTAATCTTTAGGAAACTGGACTGGGACAGCAACAACACCAGAGTCATTCTTTCTAATATCTTCTGTTTCAGAAACTCAACCAGGCAGATACAAAGACAGTCATCCTTTTAAATACCTTCTGTTTCAATTCAGACAAGATGCATCCTAAGGCTCGGAATTTCCCAGAATCTAAAATCAAATCCATGTCTAACTGGTAATTATTAATGTGTCGATACTGTTTACAAAGTATATGTAGTTCAAAGTCTGTCATAACTTCCATGTCTTCAAAGATCAGGTCAGGGTTAGCCTCACAATGTGTAGGTTCCTTTTTAAAATGAAACACAATAAAACATAATACACAATTTATAATAGGATGAGAATAATTTAATAAAACCATTACACATTTGCAAAATACTCAAACCAGACATTTTAGTATAATAAATTAAGGATAAGAAATGAGTATTAATTTGGGGTATCATAAGAAAGGGGGGATTTTTAACTCTTCTCAATAGCACGTTCAAACAAAGGAAAAACTTTCCCTCTTATTTTGTCTGAACATTTATTATGATAGCCATTACTAACATATTAAAATATCCTTTGTCCCTACTACATAAATAATTATTCCACAATTTGGAATTTAAAATTGAATAAAAATTTGAATAAAAGATTCAAAATAATCCTGGCAAAACTATCTAGAGGTTTAAAGGAAACAAGAGCAATATCATTCTGAATTTTAAGTAAAAATGAGTCCAAGTAACATGCACAGATGGTCCGTTGTAGAAATTCTTTGTATTTTTATGTGTTTAAAACATTCCAAAATAATTAAAAGACAACTCATTGCATTTAACACAGATTTATCTACAAAAGGAATAAGGAGTTAAGAAAGAATGAGTCAAAAATAAAGACTAAACTGACAAAGAGAAAATTACAACAAAGGAAAAACAAACTGGAAAAAATAAACGGGAAAACTGTCCCATTAGCAAGGACACAAATCTACGGGATCTTTCAGTTTGGTTTAGTTTTTGTTTTCTTTTTAAACTTAAAAATTTGTATTATGAAAGTCTAGCTGAGAAATTAGCAAGCTCTTCTCATAAAGAGCCATGGACCAACTGATTAACAGTTCTTTTAGCTCGGTAGTTAAAGTGGAGTATACTGTACTTACTCAACTCCACCCACAGTGAGAAACCCTAAGAGAACATAGATGAATGGGCATGTTTGTTTTCTAACAAAAAAGAGTTATTGGCCCAGTTTGCTGATGCTAGGCCTAATTATCTTTCCTTTCTTGTTTGTCCCTCAAATTATCTTTGCCTATAAAGTGTATTTCAGGATAGGGCTGCAGCATGGATGACAGAGAGCTTGGATAGCATACGCGAGGCCTGCAGAGGTTCAAAGATGAATATGCCCGATGTTTCAGCTTCCTGACTTTCAGCCTAAGACCACCTGAAACATTTCCCAGTTATTAGTAAAGCTCAGAGAGTACAGAATAAGCCCTTACCTTCAGCATTAGCTGAGACATCTCCCTCAGCTTCTCGGGTGTGTAATACTGGCGATGTAATAAAGGGTGGTTGGCCATTTTTCTCAACTGCATCATGACATTGCACATTTCTGTGTTTTTTTCTGTGATCCAAAGAGTATACATTAAAAATATCAAGGTGAAACAGAGCTATTTATTAAAGTCTACCTCAATTTTTAACACTTAAAAATATGTCTTGAAGCCAGATGGTTATGGTGGACACCTTTAATCCCAGAACTCAGGAGGCAGAGGCAGGTCTATGTCTGTAAGGACAAGGCCACCCTGGTCTACAGAGCTGGTTCCAGGACAGCCAGGGCTACCCAAAGAAACCCTGTCTTGAAAAACAAAACGGATGGGGAAGCTCAGCCAATCACATCTGGCTAGGGTGTGGCCACCTGAAGCCCAGGTAGATAAACGGGGGAGATAGATGTGTGTGCTCCCTGCAAGGTGCTCGCCTGACCAGTTTGGACTCCGGACCTTCTACTCTGGTAGCATGAGTTTCTCCGTTTTTCAATTATTAAATTATATCTGTTGTTTTGAGCTAGTCTGGTTATTTTAGCATACCGATCAAATATGCCATCACTAACACAAAACAAAACAAAACTTCAAATCTCAGCTAAATCTTTAAAAAGAATAACCCCTAATTATCATATGCTCTAGTCTAAGTTCATTTTTCCATAAGCTGTGCAAGTCCGATGTTACCCAGATTGTTGATGGACTTTTTAAGTCTGTTGAAAAGGCCCAAATAGAGTTGCTCCTGCTTCTCTGACATTGTACATAGCTCAATCTGATCCTTCTTAGGAGGCAGCTGCTTGAGAACCTTAGAAAGGAAAATCACTTCATGATTTTTCTAAGAATATTCAAAGAAAACAGAATTTTTAAGAAAAAAATCTGCAACCAAAAACACCTAAATTAAGAATTACCTCCTCTTTGACTCTTCTGAGAATAAAAGGCTTTATTATTTGCTTTGCGTGTGCTATTCTCTCCTTTTCATATATGCTCTGCTCATCTGCTGGTTTCTAAGCAAAATAAAAATACAACCCTTTAGAAATCATGTTTATAAATCATCACAACAATCCCATGTTACAAAATGCACTATTTGCAGACCCTCGATTCACAGATGGAAATACATTGGACTGTTTGGGCTTTTCCAATACATAGTGGAATAGGTCAAACTCATGACCTTAGATGACAGGTAGATGCTTTCCACTAAATTACTGCTTGGGCCCAGAACGTCACTTTTAAATTCTGAGCTGTAATCTACTTGAAGTTTCATATATATTTTGAGGTTTCATGGTATATATATTATCATGTATTTTACTGAAGTAATAAATCTGAACCAAACTAGTTGGTATTTAGACCCAACCAATTTAGTTATTGACTGAATAAATCACATGGATTAAAAATGTGTGCACATGTTTAAAGAGAGAAAGAGGGTAGAAAGAACAACAAACCCATGTCTTTGTTTTTTTGTTTTTTTTTTTTAAAAGTCTTCCCCAAAGTCAATGTAATTTGATGCAAACAGGGGACAGTACCAAGTCAAAGCCGATGCGTTTGAAGAATTACACAGTACGTTTTACATAACGGGTCCTCTGAACCCATAAACTAGAGCTGGAAGAGTAGTCCATAAAATCTCCCAGTCTATTTCTATAGTTGCACATCAAGTGGGAGCAATTAATCAGCAAACATCAAAAAGACAGATATTGTGCAGTAAAACAATTCAGAGAAACAATCTTTAAAAAAAAAATAGAGATTTTTAAGTCTAGCAGAAATGGTACTCAGTGGAGAGGTACCAAGTGCTAGTGAACACTTGGACCAGTGGTCCAGAGATGAACCAGGTTTACAAAACAGAAAAGCTCATAGAGCCCCAGATACCTGACAGTGTTTAGTGTGCATCCCAGTGGACAGCAGATTAGTGTGATGCTCAGCTTTAAACAAGACACTCACATCACCCCTGAAAGGCTGACAGGCCATCTTGGAACAGGAAACAGAAAGAGTTTAAGAGTCAGTTGATGGGAAAGAGGGACACAAAATGCTGTCCAATGGGTAGAGCATGTCATGGCACTCAGGAACTCACAGCGATGGAGGCTGCCTACAGGTATGCATGAGACAGAGCACCTAAACATTTAGTCACAGATAGGAGCAGGAGTCATTAGACCTGGTCCAGAGGAGCTAATAGTAGTCAGAGCTACTAGGGAAATCAAAGTCACTGTATTCATGGTATCATGAATATCACTGGTGAGTTACCTATATAGGCTCCAGAGGACAGTAGCTTTGGTTAAGCCCAGTGGGTTGCCAGTAGATATGAAAGTGAGACTGACACTTGGTGAGAAGAAAGTAGATGAAAATAGCAAGGGGCTAAGAGAGGGCTGAATATGACCGGAATGCATTATAAACATGTATGAGATTATCAGAGAATAAATTAATAATAGTAAAACAGTAAGGTGGAGAACAATAGAAGATACCTCATGTCAACCTCTGGCCTGAACGTGCACATGCACCTTGAGTACATACACAAATAGAAAAGACAAAGGTGAAGGCCATCTTAAAGATCTCAGGGGTGGGTGTTCTCCCAAGTTTCAAGTAAGACACTCTAGAATTAAGCTGCTTAGATAAGGTCGCTCAGCTCAAAGCAAAGAACTAGAAACCCCTGAGTCCAGTCAACTCTTTCCTCTGCAGCATGTGGAGAACAAGAGCCATGGAATGAAGTAATAATGGAGTTTGCTACACAAAGCACTGGGCATCTTCACATGCTCGTAATGTCCACTAAAATCTAACAATTTAATAACCATAGTTTCTGTAGTCATGAACCACAAGAGATTCTTATGAAATGCATTTAAGTCTGAGAACACACTATTTTCTCTCTCATCAGACTATACATGGTAGATTCATAGATGTAAGCAGATGTCACAAAGTCACTGGGCTAAAATCATGCTTCTGAGTAAGACCTCTAAACTCTACCCCCAGAAGCCTCTAGCTTCCCAAGACAGTGACTATGCAGACAAGAGATACCCACTGGGTATCTGGAAATCCTAAACTCTTAAGACTCTGGTTCTGGCTTTGGAAAGGCCAGTCACAATCTCCAAGATGGAGGACCTTCATAGCTAAGTCTTAAGTAATAGTTTTCAGTCCCTGTCTTTGAGTTGACAGTGTTATACAAGTTTTCTCTTGCAAATGGTATTTTGATAATGATAATTACATAAGGTATTAAAATTAGTGGAGGCTGAATAAAGGATATACAAGGGGGAAAAGAATGCATTTTTAAAAATATACATATAACCCAAGATTTCTTAGCTCTCAAACACTTTTAAACTATTATTCAGCTCGTAAGGATACTGAAAACTCAAAATTCCTGAATACTAGCACTAGAACTGTTCGTTATTTTCTTCCAAACTGTGGCTGATATCTTTACATATAGTATACCAAGTATTTAAGCTCACTTGATAGAGCATGTACCATGAAAACAACAGTAAAAGTGGAAAGAGCGAAGTGTCTAGCACAACAACTTCACATCTGGGGAAAACAAACATGCATGCTTACCGTTTTAGAAGAAAACATCCTTCGGATTTCACTGGTGCTACTACTAAACATGTGTGGCATAACAAAATTCAACAATGACATGAGTTCTAGCAGATTATTCTGCACAGGTGTACCCGTGAGCAGTAAACGGTTATTTGCCTGAGAGTGAAGACAAAACTTAGATTAGTTTTCTTTAAGCATCTCTCCCTGTCTTGTCTACCATTCCAGTAAAGGATACAAGAACATTGTATCATTTAGTGATAGGAGAGAAGCTGAAATACTTGATGTCAGTTACTGTCATCGATTATACTTCAGGCAGAAAGTGAAACTGGTCACATTTTGAAAGTAGTAATTATATCCTCAATTAACTTCTATGAGGTGGAAAAAGATAAACTATACTTGATATAAACAGCCAGCCATATAAATTGAAGGTCATGTGCAACACAGTACTAAGAGTATATATATTTTTTTACATTCTTAAGAAATTATTGATGAGGGCTGGAGAGATGGCTCAGCGGTTAAGAGCATTGCCTGCTCTTCCAAA
>LOEQ01003236.1:60987-79686 GCA_001685075.1 Bramus lutescens | reverse complement strand
CATACACACAGACAGAATACTGTATACATAATAAATAAATAAATATTTAAAAAATTAATGATGAAAAAGCAACAAAAAACAAGAAGTACGTGGCAACAGGGTCCACCAAGCAAAAAGACCCTTAAAGACAAAGACTGGCTCCTTGACACAAAAGTGTCTGTGTGTAAATTTTTTCATAACCATTTATAAAACACATTCTTACATTAATTGTCATTAAGTGCTGGTAGCGGATAGAGCCCATGTTCTTCAGCATATGGCCTTCATCAAAAATTGCATAATTCAGTTTCAGCCGTCGAAAGAGACTGCGATCATCAGAGCTGCTGATTGCACAATTATACCTGTTGCCAAAGAAAATGAATTATTTCAGATTGTGCCATTTAGGGCTCAGAGCTTATTAGAACACAATGTGGATTTCCAAATTATTTTTCTTATTAATTACGTTTATTTCTTGTTTAAGTTCATGTGTGACACCAAAGGTCATGTTCTTTCCTGCTCAGGCTGTCAGGAACAGGGACAACTGCTTTACCTACTAAACCATCTCACTGGCCTCTCAATTATTTCTCTTTTTACATTTCGAATAGCTCTAATGAGAGAACACTAAACAGTCAACCCTCAATTGCTGGTGTATTTTTTATTGAATATTTACCAATACATGTAACCAAATTATGCATTATTAACCAAAAGGAAATTTAAATGTTACAATATTAGACAACACTGACATACTTGGGAAGCTGTCAATTTGAGAATGATTTAGAGATAATCTAGCACTGCTGTATACTTTGCTCCACACATTTTTCTAAGAATAGAACAGTGAAACAGAACTACCAGGTAACACCCAAGAGTTCAAGACCAGATATGTTTACTTAAGAAAAAAATGATAAATCTGTTTAAAAGGGGTAGGGTGCAGGGATGGCTCAGCAGTTAAGATCACTTCTTGCTCTTGACTAGAGGACCTAGGTTCCATTCCAGCTGGCATACTATCATACTGGCAGCTCAAGCTGTATGTAACTACATGCATATCCAGGGAATCTGAAACCCTCTCTGGTCTCTGCTGGCAACTGTAGGCAAGTGGTACATATATATATATATATACACACACACACACACACACACACACACACACTAAGGCACAAATGCTCATTACATGAAATATCTTAAATCCTTAAAAGGAAAAAGGAAGTTTTGGATAAATACTGTCAAGAATGGACTCCTATAGAAGATGGCAGTAATAAAAATCTAAATGTACTATAAAAATATTAAGGTTTCCACCACATATTTACACTCAATAGTTTCAAACACGTAGTGGCTATTCAAAGCTATACTGAAACTGGGTGTGGTGCTAGCCTAACATCTGAGCACCTAGGAGTAGACAAAAGGACTAAGAGTTCAATGAAGTACTCAGCTAAGAGAATTGGAGACCAGCCCACTTAAATGAGACCCCAACTCAAAAAAGAGAAAGAAACCAAAAGAATTAGTTTCTTTGTCATCCTTACTCTGCCCTAATCCAGATTTTTTTGAGATTTCATTATATTTACTATTAATATTTACTTGCAAATTAGAAATATAAATTATTTCTCATTTTATCTTACACTTAACTGAGTTTTGTTATGCTATCAATTGAACAAAAATTTCACCCCCATTTTTAGTGAGCTGATAAAACAAACTCAAACAAAAAGCCTTATCCAAAAAAATTTAAAAAGAAATGCCTTCATTGTCAGCATAAATCACACAATCACTTCTGTTGCACAGCATAAACTACCCTGCACATTACTACTATAAGACAGTTTTCGAGCTGAGCATGGTGGCACATGCCTTTAATCCCAGTACTTGGGAAGCAGGGGCAGGCAAATTCGAATTCAACTTGGTCCACATAGAGTTCCATCAGACAGACTGTATAAGACAACCCTGCCTTTANNNNAAAAAAAAAACAAGACTGAACAAATTCACTCTACCTCCTCACTCTTAATACTCACGTTGTAACAATTACATTGTAATCTTCATATTTATTGTGGATGTTGAATCTAATTTGTTTACGCTCTTCTTGAGAACCTAATTTAAAAAGGAAGCACATGTCGACTGTATTTATTGTATTTAATTATATATTTCAAATTTGAAGAACCTGAAGATGAAACCCAAATGACTTACCGTAGTAACAGAGCACATTTAAAGTAGGACACCATAAGTTAACTTCTCTTAACCAGTTATCTACAAAACACGGAGATTATTTAAATCTGTTATTATAGGATTTATGTTTATTAAGTCAATTTTGCTTTGAAAACAGCACTATGAATATTATCCCTCATGATTAAAATGAGGATCTGAAATGGCATCAAGGTCGGGGGAAAGGAGTAGAAGACACTTCATTTAAGTGATAATTCTAACCCAAGGAGAGTCAGTTTTTATTTTTTATGCACCAAACTCTCACCCCAACTTGTCAATTCAATTAATTCAGAAAGGATGGATTAATGATTTAAGCAGGGAATAAATTACATACTTTAGATATAAAGTTTTTTTTAAAGACATGCAGGGTAGTAATGCCAGCTACTCAGGAGCTGAGGCAGGAAGATCACCCAAGTCTAAAAGTTCATGGAAGCATGGATAGACAACATAGTAAAACCTTTTCTCAATACCCATCATATTCTTTTGTTTATTTTTTGCATTCAGCTATATCCCCCCCCCACACACAGAGACCTTGTATAGCTCAGGCTGACCCACTACACATATGAAGATGACTTTGAACTCCAATCCTCCTAACTTCCTCCTACAAGTACTTAAGATTACAGGTGTGTGCCACCACACCCAGCTCCTCTGACTATAAAAAGTAATTTCTAAGTATTATAAAGCCAAAAGAAATGACCATGTCAATGTCTTTTAAAATATTGTCAATGAACTTCCCCCCGGCAATACACACTTACACAAAAGAGACAATAGGCCAAAAATTAATATTCATCACCACATAAGAAACAAATATAAAACATCACAAACACAGAAAGAGTTGTCCCCAGTATTACAAACCTATGGTTGATGCTGGAACAACAATCAAATGAGGCCCTTTATTACCCTCCTGAAAGAGGTATGCCAGGAATGCAATGGCTTGGATGGTTTTTCCTAGACCCTAAAAATAAAAGTTTAAAAGACAATATATGAAAATTTAAAATGAATGCAAACAAATAGATAGACAGACAGGTGGAAGCAGAAAAGAAAAAGGAGCATTTCTGGACAGGACTGATTTTTACATTTTCCATACTCCACTTTTGAGAATGTCTACAACATTCTTAGCCCTCAAATGAGTTGAGTAGAATCTACAAATGATCCTATAACTTATTTTAATGAGTGGCATGGGTGATGAATCTTAACAGTTGGTTTATATATGACACACATTTAATAGGAAAGACTTTTGCACTGTATTAGAAGGAGACTAATTCTGGTTATTATAGGCCCAGGACTTACTGTAGCCTAGATGGACTGAGAACTATATTTCATAACTAGAGCAAAACATATACCTAACTATATTACTCTGCAATTTCCATCTTACGGACAGATAAGAAGATAAGATCACAAGGAAATTAAAAAGAAAACAAAGTCCAATACAATGACAGTAGATGAACCCCAGTATCATCAAGTTGTACTGGATGAGCCAGATGGAATAAACTGTACAGTGTAGCCTGAGGTCAGCCTCTGGTGATAGATGTCAGAAATGAGGTACAGAGCTAGGCTTGGGGGATCACAACATTTGTAATCCCAGACAACTGGATGGCTGAGGCAGGATGATCTATGCCAGTTTAACTACATAAACAGCTTGGGTTACAGTACAGAAAGTCCCAGGATGGCTTGGGAAATAGTTTGGGAACCCAAAGTTGTGAGCCTGTTCCACCTTGACTGGAGGTCAGAGAGTTTGAGCTTATTTTTGCTCTCTCAAAGTTGTTGACAACAGGTGTGGCTACAAACAAGAGATTCTGGCCTAGGTTGTGGTTAATTAGTTTATATCATGTTAATTCCTTATATCATGTTAATGAAGTCTGTTGCATCCCCTCTCCCCTTCTGGAGCGAAGTATATAAGTATATGGAAAACAAACGAGGTGAATTCAGTATTCACTGAATGTCCCTCCCGATGCTGTTATGTGTTTCCGTCTCTTATTTCTCTTATATCTCTTTTCCTTCTGCTTCATAATTCTAACCCTCACCCTGGAACGTATGAGTTTTGTCAAAGCTGGTCTTAGCCAAAATAATATGAAACCCTATTTCAAATCAAAAACAAGGCACAACATAAAGGGTCACAGAACTAGCACTTTAAGAGAGCTAAGTAGAACCAACCATTAGGAACTGAATGTGTCCTTCCCTCCAAATATATATGCTGAAGTCCTAACACTCAAGGATACAGTAGTTAAAGGACTGGCCACAAGGAAGAGACTTAGCAAGTCAATGCAATCTTGAAGGTGATGTTCTAATCTACTCAAACTGATGTCCTTTCAAGAAGAGAGAGACCAATGATTGGCACAAAGAGGCAATGACATCTGAGGACACAGAAACAACATCACTGCTTGCAAGATTAAGAGAGGCCTTAAAAGAAGTCAAGCTTGCTAGCATGTCCATCTTGGTCTTCTAGCCTCCAGAACCGTGGGAAACAAACTTGTAGGGTATGATCATTGTATTCTTGTTCCGGCAAAATTAAAGATAACTTACAAATTTGAACTTTATGGATAAACTTCACATCACATATTCTTTTTGTTTGCCTGTTTGTTTTTATTTGTTTGTTTTTTGAGACTGAGTTTCTCTGTATAGCACTGGAGCCTGCTCTGGAACTTACTCTGTAAACCAGGCTGGCCTTGAACTCACAGAGATCTGCCTGGCAAGCAAGTGCTGAGATTGATTAAAAGCTTGAGCCACCACCACCTGGTCACACCATATATTCTGATACCAAATATAATCTGAGTATAAAAATTATATTTTTATTAATATTAGTTCTGTAAGATTATGTCATCTGGTAAAAACTTGATAATCCATGAAAGGTAAGGCTGACATCCAAAGTTCAGGTCTGATTCCAAAGTTCATTTATACAACTGTCATGCTCTTTACAACTGATGTTTGTGAGCATTTTGGAATACCTCAAACATTACTTACTTTTATATTGAATAAAGTGACAGTGTGAATGTGCAGAAACAGCATAACATTTGCTCATTTTTGAACAAATCTAATACACAACCATCCAACCAAATGACAACAAAAACCACAACAATAAGAGAAAATACCACATTTTAAATGACAACATACCTTTGAAAGACATGCTGAATCACAAATTCTATTAACGGTATACACTTACCATTTCATCTGCCAAAATGCCATTAAGTCCATGTTTATGCACCAGTGCCAGCCAATTCAAACCAACCTTCTGATAGGGCTTGAGTGATAAACTGATAAAGAAACAACAAATACCACAGATTTATACTTTTATTAATTTTCCACACTAATACAAAAATTTTCTAGACTATATAACTTTCTGACACTTGGGTTATAATGAACACACACACAAAAATACCTAGAACTATCTAGAGGAGCCTTACCTGTTAGCCTGACTCTTACATTTTAAGAAAGAAAATCTAAAACATATTCCATAATAATTTTAAAAACTCATAAAAATGTACTCAAAGTGCTGACATTTCCTTTGGCAGCACAAATTACATAAAATATTTTTATATACAGCAAGTTGCTGGATTCCATAAATAATCCAACATTAATTGTGATAAATATTATTAAATTCATATGTATTCTAGGAAAGTAGAAGAGATTATATTAACTAGACTTTTAACACACTAAAAAACTTAAAAGTTTTAGAACTAAAGCCACAAAAAATTTTGTTCTTTTGCCAGGTTGCTTAATAACGGCTTTGTGTAGTTCTAGAATTACATATACGCACATATGCATATATTTACATATATAAATTTGTTAGGTATTTTCCAATATCAAAGTAATATGCAAGTGTTCTTAACTTGGAAATGCATAAACAAATTAATCTCTAAGAACAACTTAGAGAGTTATAATGGATGAAAACATTTTCCTAAATGTTTAAAACTAAAATTATTAACAACTGTTTTACTGAAAACCTACTAAAGAACACATGTCATTTTTCATATATTACATTATTAAACTTTTAAAGAATACTATAAAGTAGCTATTGCCATGGCTTTACAGATGAAAAAAATGAGATTCAGTAATCTGGGCTGTACAACTACAAAATGTAAAGTCTCAGATTTTAATTTGGGAAGTCACACTCAATCCACAGTCTATTCTCACATTTAGGAGGATAGCATTCACCACACATAAATGTGGAAGCCTATAACATTCCCCAGCTTTTACTCTGCCCCCTTAGTTTCTCCTACATACATTCAGTTACATACATACAGAAAAGATGTCTGGACATAAGCTGATGAATGTAAGTGACTATGGGGTTTCAACTCTGAAACCAAAACATTTTCATTCCAGTGAGGTGGGTTGAAAGTCCTCTACCTTAAAAATGAATCTGTGTTTCAGCCTTGGTGATTACCATACATAAAATCATTTCTTGCTAAAAAGTAACAATAATACAGAGAAGAAAAATATTGTCATCATTTCTAAAGTCATCATAGTGATCTGCCCTTCTTTCAAAAAAAAAAAAAAGTGCTGTTTCCAATGTTATTTCTGTGCTCCTACAAAGGCAATGAGCCTACCCATGCAGCACCATTGCCTTGAGAAATGGGAAAAGACTTGATTCAGTGAGACATACTCTAAAAACTATCTTATTTTTTTTTAAATTTATGTGTACAAGTGTTTGCCCATCTTTGCACCACATGCACTCCTGATGCCTAGAGACCAGAACTCAAGTTATATATAAGTGGTTTGTGAGTTGCTCAAAAGCTGGAAACTGAAGTCAGATCTTCTGCAAAAGCAGCACGTGCTTCTAAGTTCTAGGCCACATCTCTATCTTAAAGCCTACCCTTTAACCACAAAATAACAAAACCCAAAAGCGTTTGCTGACCTATGCCATGGTCAA
This sequence comes from Bramus lutescens, assembly GCA_001685075.1. Taxonomy (NCBI): domain Eukaryota; kingdom Metazoa; phylum Chordata; class Mammalia; order Rodentia; family Cricetidae; genus Bramus; species Bramus lutescens. Next base: position 72,659 of record LOEQ01003236.1, on the reverse strand, counting down.
GTCAATAACTAACTCTCTATTAAATATTACTGGGTCCTTACTAATGCTTTCTTTAGTCATTATATAACGTTGGCATTTTATGAAAACAAGATTTTGGTAAGAGAGGAGATTATAACATTTATAAATGTATTTGAGGGCTGCCATAACCCTCCAACACACAATCTATCATATAAAAAACAAGGAATATTCTTCAACCAAAATTACAAGTTTCCATCACTACTATAAGTTTAAAAGATCTGTCAAAAATGCCTACACACAAATGTTTAAATGTGGTAAATGAATAGCACCAACTATTTGGAAATACACATTCAAGGAATATTGATTTATTTTCAATCACAAGGAAGCCTAGCTAAGGTACCTGGATTAGCTATTTGACTAAATAGTTTTATTAAATTGAAGTATTTGTTTCAGAAATACATACTCTTGCCTAAGTGTGCATATAGGTGTATGTGGATATATATTTATGCATGTGCTACTTGGCTGTGTTGCTTAGTATGACAAAATTGCTGCCTGGTACAGATCCTTTCTCCAGAATACAAATGGACCCACATAAAAATATCAACGAAGATCTTGGTAGGTTTAAGAAAAAAAATTTCAACTATATTTACTGGATGGGGATATAGCTCAATTGTTAAAAGTGCTTACCTAGCATGGATGAAGCCCTGGGTCAAATCCCCCATACCACTTTTTAAAAAGAAAGAAGAAACTCTATTTAATATGACAAATTATTGAAATAGGTATACTCTTTCTCTAGCATGTCCTATTATTTAGATGTTATATAATCAAACTCCCACTTATTGACACATTCCTAAGAATCTGAATGACTATGTCAATACCAACCACACATTTACTAATAAGAATGTACAAAGTATTCAGAACTCTAAATGTACAATCTGATAAACATCTCTAGGCTGCAGGTTCTCTTGCCTGCCATGGAGGAAAATGCTACTTTAAGATCTCCTGAAGAAATGGATTATTTGGAAGTGGCTTTTCTGCTATGGGAGGAAAAGAACGCTCCCGATCATTATGATTGTTCAGTGTGAAATGAAGTAAGGTCTACATCTGCTATGAGAAAAGTTAGTTTCAACATGATTTCCAAAGGAGGGAAAGGACAGAAGCTGAGATGCCAGAACTGCATAAAATTAGCGAGAAATTCAAAATGTGGAGCTGGAGAAACTTGTTTGAACAGTGTTCCACACAAAGACAAGATCTGCCATCCAACCAAAGTTCATGATCATTTAAGCATGTTACGGCTCCTAAACATATTACTATATTAGTCAATTAAAATTAAAATTAAAAGAACTATTCAACATAAACTATATGCATCGACACCATACACATTTTTCTTTTTAATATTATTGTCAAAGGTCCCAACTCTTGCTTAAAAACAAGACAGAAAGTTTCTCCTGTCAAACAAGCAAAAGACTTTCAAAGATTTAGCTTGGAAAAAACAGACAACATACTATACGCTGAACAAGTTAGAAATCTTTTCAGTGAGAATTTAAAACTGGTCAATTCCATATCAACTACTGAAGCCTTTGAGATGGCTACAGCTACAGTAAGAAAAAGCCATGGAACAATATCCAACATGCTTACTCCAAAATTTAAGCTAATTAAGGTGAAATTTGATGCCACTGCACCTTGCATTATTACATTTTACCTTTAAACAAGTTTGAAACTATAAAATAATGAGTTTGAATATGTAATAGTTTTAAAATACACATAACAATTTTTATTTTTCTCTACAAAGATTTTATTTTTTAAATGATTTGTTGTTATTATTTATGTGCATGGGAGGAGAGGGGTATGTGAATGCCCACAGAGGCCAGAAAAAGGCATCAAACCACAGGAGCAAAATGGATTTCCAGACATTTATAAACTGTCAGATGTGGGTGCTGGGAACTGAACTTAAGTCCTGAGGAGCAGCAGCAAGCACTCTTAACAGATGAACCATCTATATACTCGATGTCATTTATAACATGAAGTTCTGAAATGTCTGTATCTCCAAAGGCAAATTTTCTCCTATTACAGTTCATAACAATTTGCACTGGAAACTAAACACTTAGCTTTCGGATTGCTTCTGTGTATACTGCAACACAAAGGCCATGCATGTACTGATAAGAGAAAGATCCTAGGGCTGGGGATGTAACACAGCACTGTACTCAATGGGGGGACGACTGGGTTCTATCCCTGGCACTAACTTTCAAAGCTAAATAAAGATGCAAGTATGGTAGTTGCTGTCTAGACACGATTAACTGCAAGGATTAAATCCAAATGTTTCTTCTACACTGGCAGCCACAAAGGTTGGCCAGTCTGAGCAAAAATGGGGGGAGGGAGTGTTCAACTAAGACTTTGATCTAAGGAGAACTTAAAAATTAATTTCTCATCTATCAAGCATTTCATTAAAAATAAAAATACCATTATGAAACCCATTACTATTTATATTAAACTATGGCTTTAAACCCTTAGTGTAAGGGAAGGAGAGTAATACCTGACCACACTATTTAGAAGAGGAATTGTGAACGTGGGTTGAAAGTTTGTGAGTGATGCGGTCAAGTACTCAAGTTGAAACTCCAAGTTATGATAAAGTGGACTCAACTGGGAAAGTCTGGCAGAGTGAAGAACTCCCCACGTCCACGATGAAGAACAAGCAGCAGCAGAGCTCTAACTACACTTAGGAGATGACTTTGCTGACATAATTCTGTCTACGCAACATACAAAGGGCTTCTTTTGTGGGAGCTGCATCTCGTTTCCCTACACCACCACAAAGCACCCTAGAAGGGCACAGAAAAGATTCGAGCTTACTATTAAAGGCCAATAACCACATCTTTTACTTCTTGCTTCATACTATGACTTTGAACTATTAACAAATGATCATGAGCAAACATGCCTTGATCATTAAATTAGAAAGTTATCAGATGTAACTAAAATCAACAACTAAAGAAAACATTTTGCCAAAACCCTAGTGCTAAAAACAAAAACAAGAAATGTTTTCCATAACCATAAAAGTACAAACAATTCCTCTCTCTCTCTCTGTCTCTCACTCTTTCTCTCTCTCTCTCCCCCTCCCTCCCTCTCTGTATCTGATTGTTAGGTCCCCACCCCCATGGTCCAAGCTAGCCTAGAACTCACAATTTAGCCAATGCTGTCCTAAAACTCATGATGATCCTCCCTTCTTGGCCTCCCTGCTGGGATTCCAGAAATAAGGGAGACATCATGCTTGGCTTTCTTTTTTTTTTAAATTTGCTTTTAAGGTTGTGTAACACTGCATAGTATAGACTTACCATAATCTATTTCAACTATTCCCTGGTTTAAGGAAGCTGGGCTATTTTCATGGTTCTGCCACCACTAAAAGTATCACAAGCCAAGGGTAGTTGTATGGTGAAATACAACTATGAACTTAGCACTAAGTAGGTGAGTCAGGAGGATTGCCATGAATTTGAGACCAGCTTAGGCTTCAGAATGAGCACTAAGCCAGCTAAGGCTTTCTCAATAACCAAAACAAACAAACAAACAAATATATAAAGTCCAAGAAAACATTCAAATAAGCAATTACATATATTTCCCAAAAAGGAAGTATTCTGAACAACTCTACATTTCCAAAATACTTAAAATTAAGTAAACTATTAGAAGAAATTAAAAATGTACTTTTTCCTACCACAATCCTCCAATACCACATAAGCAGTTCACAATTACGAAATGCCACTTGAGTATTTACTGATGGTTCTGTGGGTTTAGCTTTTGTCAGGGCTCTGGCACGGTATTTTATTGAGTAGCATCTGGAAGACTGTGTAGAGTTACTATCTGCCAGGTCCTCTGTAAGGTGTTTCTATCCCCAAGGAGACTGAAATATCTGGGCTTTTCAAACTAGTTAAGAAACACAAAGAGCAAAACACTTGGTTTACACAAGCATGGCTAAAACCATCCTTATAGCTTCTGAGAATACACATAAAACTATCTGTTACCAGGTAAGGAAGACAAAGGTTACATAAGACTACATTATGACACAACAGAATAAAATATCCTGCTGGGGAAGGGACAATCAATGAAAATATACTTGTATGCCACTGAGAAAACTTAGGGAGCTTTCTCCTAACTCTAGTTGCTGGAATAACATTTATTTCCCTAGCCACAATGCAAATAAATGTTCAGATACTTTATACAAGATCAAAATAAATGTGTTTAATTAATGATACCTTTGGTTTAGAATGGAGGGCTGCTCTATGTTCCATCCGCCTCCATTTCCGGTGAGCATGGTTACTTGTTTGGTCAATTTATTTGAAATGTCTTCACATTTGTTCATAAGTCTTATAACTACATCCCTTTCTTGAATTAGTGTTTTACAATTCCATATCAAATCTTCAGATAGGCCATTGATTTTGGACATCTTTGTAAACTACAACATAAAAAGAAAATAGTTTAACAGTTCAAATCTAGTAGCAGAATGCCATTTCTTTTCTACTTACCTAATTTATTTAAGGTTTCATCCATGACTCAGAGTAGCTTCAAAACTGTAACCTTCTCCCTTGTGCCTCCCAAACACTGTGCAGGAGTGCACAACTATGCTGGATAGCCAGCTTCTTTCTTTGCAGGGAGAAAAGTCTGTAAAGTCTTATTTCTGAAGTACTGAGTGAACTGGTTTTTCCTACCCACATCTCAATTCCTATGTGCTTCACTCTGATATCCTGCCACTTCAAACACAGTATGTATCTTTCCACACAAAATACATAATCTCCAATTTTCAATTTGATGGTGGTAGCATCTGTTTCCTTATATTAGAAATATTGTTTTCATTTTCCTATCCACTAATTTTTTACACCAAAGCACAGCTTCAAACCATTAGTAAAGATAATAGCAAAATGTACTGTGGGTCTACACTCTCTTCCATTTTTACTATTTTCTGTGACTACCAAATATTAAGAATATTGAATATTAAGATATATCTATCAAACTACAACCCTACAAGTATCAAAAACAGTTATTTATCATTCAATATACCAAACTATTTGTTTGTTTGCTTGTTTTTGAGGCTGGCTCTCATAATATTGCCTAGGCTTGGAACTCATACAGATCTGCCTGACTCTGCCTCCATAGTGATGGCATTAAAGGCATGCATCACGACACAGGCTATCATCTTACTTTTTAAAAATATTTATTTATTTATTATGTATACAGTATTCTGTCTGTGTATATATGCCTGCAGGCCAGAAGAGGGCACCAGACCTCATTACAGAGGGTTGTGAGCCACCATGTGGTTGCTGGGAATTGAACTCAGGACCTTTGGAAGAGCAGGCAATGCTCTTAACCTCTGAGCCACCTCTCCAGCCCCATCTTACTTTTTTTTTTTAATTTTATTTTTTTAAAAAGAAAATCTTTTTTTCATTTTACATACCAATCCCAGTTCCCACTCCCTCCCCTCCTCCAATTCCTTCCACCTTCCTCCCCATCACACTCGCCTATTACCTTACTTTTAAACAGAGTATTAATTAGAAAAGTATCATAAATCAAAAGATAACTTTATGGATCTAAGTATATGCCTCAGTGGTACAGCATTTGCCAGCATATGAAAGACCCTGGGCTTGATCACAGCAGCACACACACAAGCTAATTATGACCAACTTAATAATTACAAAAAATTCATTAAAGCCAACCATAATATAACACCTATGTAAATGATTTTGTGTGAAATTTTAAAGAATGTTTTCCCAAGGAAAGCATGAACTGAATTTTTCATACAAACAGCTGACAGCCCACACCCTGAAGAACAAAGCTCAATTATCTTGTGCAATGGATTAAAAAGCTCAGAAACCACTTAACAGCCTGCTGAGAAGAAAAGCAGAAAAGCTCCCAGCCCAGAACTGAAGAGAGAAAGTTAACACACAGCCATCTGCTAGATTAAAAACAGATCATTTTGATTCATATCACCATGCAATATTTACCATACACTTCCAAGTTACCATAAATCATCTTTGTGGTTACAGTGTTTCTAAATTCAATAAGAAACCCATACAAATAGAAATTTAACACTTCTGATATATGCTCTTATTTTTGCAAAAAATGCAATTTGTAACAAAATACATTTTCATTTCTATACTAGAGTAAGTTGGTAGGAGACAAACTCTCTAATCTATTCTACAGGAATTTTGTTGTTGACAAGTCTCACAATGTGTAACTGGATGGCCTAGAACTCACTATACAGACCTTGTCCTTTAACAAACATCAGCCTACCTCTGGCTGCCCAGTATGTCATAAAACGGAACTGTGAAACACTGATACATTTGTCCTTTATTTTTAAAATATTTATTTGATTTTATTGTATGTGTATGAGTGTTTATCCTTCATGTATGTGCCCTACATCTGCACAGTGCCCACAGAGAGCAGAAGATGGCTTCATATAACCTGGGACTGGAGATACAGACAGCTGTGACATTCTATATTAATGCTGAGAATCAAAACTAGATCTTTTAAAAGAGCCACAAGTGTTCTTGAACATTCAGATGTCTGTCCCCATAATTCAAAATATTGATGTTTGCACATTACATTTCTACGGGAATAATAGTCAAGCAAATACTCTCAGTGAGCCCTTGCTCTCTTGGTTCATTCAGGGGGAAATTGTCCACATCATTAGGTAATGAGTTTCTACTGGAATTCTTCATTAAAACACCAATTTTTCAAAAGAATAAAAAGTTAGAGAGAAAAAATTTGCATGGGACTGACCTAGGTCTACATGTTATAGTTGTGTGGCTTGGTCTTCTTGTGGGCTCCTTATACTGGGAGCAGAGGCTGTCCATAATGCTTTGGCTGGTTTGGGGGAACTTATTTCTTATACTGGGTTGCCTTGCCCAGCCTTAATACAAGGGGAGGTGCCTGGTCTTACTGCAACCTGATATGCCAAATTTAGTTCTAGCCATGGGGGCCTGGCCTTTTCTGAAAACAAACAGAGAAGGGCTGGGAGGACAGGAGGGAGAGGAGACTGCAGCCAGGATGTAAAAAGACATAATAACAAGAGTAAATCATAAAAAATAGAGCAAAAAAACTTCATCATGTCTAATGTGCAGGTTGTTGGAAGTTTGCGTATAAGAGAAATCAAGATAGAACAGACACTGTGTGCAAGAAAATACATAGTGTATTTTACTCAACAACTCATTAAATCCAACAATTCCAGATCCATAAAATTTATAACATCATAAAGCTGCATAAAAATTCAAGGTCTGTGCCTTTTTTCAATGGAAACAATCTTCCCTCAAATAACTTTAAGACCTGGAGCCAGGGCTGGAGAGATGGCTCAGAGTTAAGAGTACTGCTCCTTTGTTTGGTTTTCAGCCCCCACATCAGGTTAACTCAACCCACCTATAACTCCAGCTCCAGAGTACCCAACATCATCTTCTCACCTTGCAGGCACCCATACACATGTACATACAAAAAGACATAAATGTATGCACATAGAAAAAAAGATAAAAAAATTTTAAGCTCAAAGAAGTAATATTCTTTTCATTAATGTGATTTGATATTTTTGTTTGTAGCCAACTATCACTACATAAATTTTAGCAGGTTTTGTTTTGTTCTTTAGTAAACATGACTCTAATTCTAAATGTACCTGCTATAAAGAAACAGTTTCTTCCTCACAGGGTTTACTGCTATTAGGAAAGACAATCTAAGTGCTAAAAAGAAAGGATGAATTTTGCGGGCCTGTATCACAAGCAGGCTACTAAAATCTAGAAAGCCCTTTCAGTGCAGTAAGCCCAGATGTAAAAAAAGAACTGTTTTAATTACAAGATCAACATGTCAGAGCCTAGAAGAGCACAGATTATTTTCAACAAGAGAGTAGGATAGGACAAAGAACCATTCTGATGAACACTGTAAAGCAATTAAAAAGTTTTAAGTCAAAAAGATTAAGATTTCTTATTTCTTATTTTAAAACACTGTGAACTCTGGACCACAAGAAGCTTTAAGCCTGGTAAGTTTCTTGTGTTTCCAAAAATTACTTAATGTGAGGACTTGTGGCACATGCTTGTAAATCCAGACCTTGGGAGATGGAAACAGAAAGATCAAGACTTTGAAGCCAGTTTCAACTATGACTATATGCTGAGGTCAGCACTGGCTACATATGACCCTATACATATTTTCAATCCTTGCAATCAGGAGGACAAAGCAAAAAGATCAAGAACTTGATGTCAAGTGAGGTCATACAGCCTTGTCTAAAACAATAAAAATTAAAATAAAAGTGACTCATGAGATGGCTCAGCAGTTACGAGCATTCCCTCGCTATTCTTCCAAAGGACCTAGGTTTAATTCCCAGAACCTGCAGGGGACAGTTGTTAACAGTCACAACTGGAACTCCACCTCCAGGGAACCTCCATGGGCACCAAGTACACATAAGGTGCACAAACATACATGCAGGCAAAACACTCATACACATAAAAGAATTAAGCCAAAAAAAAAAAAGAGTTTAATTCAAATAATTCTATGTATTGGAAGGGTGACTGCTGAAATTCTTAGTGTGAAGTTCGTAATTCTAGTCCCGAGTATGAAAATATAAAAAAAACAAAAGAACATGGTACTTATAATGCAGAAAAGTTGAACAAAAGAGCAAAACCCAACAGTTAAAAAAAACTATTGGAGATTTTAAATCCAAACTTAAGCAGTTACAAAGTCACCCTATAAACAGAATTTTTAGTAAACCTAGGTCACAGATAAGCCAAGAAAATAGAATATTGTTTATATGGCATGAAATGTATCGATAAAAAAATTGACACTGAAACTATCAAATAGTGGGTACCTTTGGTAGAATTATTTTTTAAAAGTACATTTTTCATTCCTATAGTACTTCAACTTTACACAATAAAATCATCTTCAAAATCAATATTTATTCAGGGACAATAAAGAAAACCCACAATTCCTACTTAATGGACAGTTCCATGTAAAAAGATTCTCCACATGCCACTCGTTAGCGCCTCTCATTAAAACTCAAGCAGCATCCCAAGAACTTTCTTCTCTGAAAGTCTGACTGAGCAGGGACCTGCATGAGCAAGCATGAGGCCGAGTTTGAGGTCTGGTACTGAGAGTAGAAGAGAATGGAAGACCTGTCTAGTGGAACTGAAGTACCTCTCTCCTGCCACAGCGCGTCACTCTTGCAAAACAAATACTTTTGAATTTTTGTAAGAGGAGAAAAACTGTTTAAAAGCAAATTGCTAAAATGACTTAATTCCTACTTAAGAAGCAGCTTGAGCAGTATTATTCATTATTCCATATATCTGGCAGTAAATTTTGTAATTTAAGTAGAAGTTTATCTAACTTGTACAAATTAAAACAAAGCCCCAGTAGAGCAATCATAAAAATCAATGAAGCCACTCTATCACAGAAGAAATAACTGTTTCAGTGTTTTAAGTGGCAGGCAGCCGGGCATTTTATAGAGTCAAACAAGGGAAAGCCAGGCACTAGTTTGTGACTCACTGAGACAAAGCAACAGTGGCAGAGCAAACAGAGCCTTGGACAGGAGCTAAACCTGCTCAGGCAATGTTAAATCACATCTACACTGAACACAGCATTCTTAAAGGAGTTACAGATCTGAAGATGGTAGCTAAACATTCATGAAGTAAGCTATTCATAAATACTATATTAAGTAGTATAAATACACATGCATTTTGAACAAAATATATTTTATTTTATTTGAGACAGGGTCTCCTATAGCCTAATATGGACTAAAATTTGTTCCATGGCCAAGAAGAATCTTGAACTTCTGATTACCCTGTTTCTAGATCCCAAGTGCTATGATTATAGATATATGCAACCATGCCTGATTTATTTGGTGCCATGGATTGAACCTGTGCTGCACAGGTCCTATGGCAATTGAGTTCTATCTCCAGCCCCATAAATGTACATTCCAATTTGCAGATAATAGTGCAATTAAAATTACAATACAGACATAATAGTACCCTTAATCTATTTTATACTAGGCTAGAAAGACCAAAGATCAGGGGGTAATTGGTGAACCGATGGCATCAAAAGTGAACTTTGCCAATAAAAACTCCATTTTTACCACTTTAACAATACTGACTTAAACAAATATTATTTTTGGCTCACTACATTTCAAAGACCACTACATTTAATGCTTATTTCCTTATATTAGCATGTAAAGTATTACTATTCTAAAACAAAGAAAAAAAGATTTTTAGTAAAAGAGAAAAACCATAAATGAAACCTAACATTACTTAAATCACAATAAAAGGAAAAAGAAAGGAATAAATAAAGCTACAGATAGAAATACTACTCTCAATGCACATCTTTTAAGTAACCTTTTTTTCCCTTCAAATAAAATGAAGGTGATTAAAACGGAAAACATTTTAACTTAAGGAGGGACAGAAATCCTCTGGAAAGAAAATTAGAGCAACACAGAAAACTGCAGGACTTGGAATTATTATGATATACTATTAAATGGCTAGTATTAAGCAAATATGTTATATATTATGTGAATCAGATTTATAGTACAATTATCTAATGCTTTAAAGAAAACACATCCTCTAGAACTTTTCAAAGTTTGGTTTAAAGTTTCCAAGTGCAAAAGCTGTATTTTCTATGAAATATTTATGAATTTACAGTTTATTCAAACACTGTTAAACAGTCTTATAATCTTTAAGACAAAACTTCAATAATCATCTTAGGGCTTAAAGGATTTAAAAAGACTGCCCTGAATCTGTAATATCTTGTAAGTTCAATAAGCTTTGTGTAACACAATTAAAACTTCAACAGCCATAGTAATTTCTTAGTGCAACAGGTATCAAAATAAAAGCTTGGGTGGGTAAGTATTTTTGTTATTAATAATACTGGATATATTATCACATTAATTAGATGGTTTTTATAGAGTAAATTAGATAGTTTTTATAGGAATGTCTATAATATTAATTTTTCCACTGATAATTTCAATAGTGTAATAAATTACTTTATAGTCACATTCAAAATGCTGGTCCTGGAAAGTAGAAGCTAAAAGCTTGAAGAAAAATAAATTTTAGGCTTACAGATTTACTTGTCTAATTATTGATTTGCAACAGCTTATTTATACACTTTGTTCAGGATAGCAAAACACTATACTCAGTGAAATGAAAAAACTGTCTACTTTTCAGGTACCTTTTCACTATCTTATAAAATGTTCAGCATTGGATTGGCTAGGACAAACACTATAGTCCTTATGTTCCATTTCTTGAAAGGAAAAAAGTCAAGAGACTTAAGTAAGTAGTGCATAATCTCCAAATTCATGTCAAGACTGATAGAAACTCTGCCAATTAATTAAGAAGATATGTCTTTTCCAAGTTAAGTTCCTGAATACTTTTTTAAACATCTGGCACATATACTTTGGTAAAACTGTATAATCTGCTTTTATTATAAGCTATCTGGGCAAGTGCTTACAGTGACTACACAAACCGGTACAGATAACTACATCCCTTATTAAATAAATTAGAATCCTAACAAGCCTAAGCAATCTAACCCCCATAACAACACAGGAGACCATTAAAGATTAAAAGAAAAATAAAAAAGGAGAAAAGAACAAGAAAGCCCTTCAGCAAATACCTCAACAAATAATCACTCAGGCAAAGTCAAACAAGTTTTGAAAGGGATCTGCTTTGACAGATGTTCTCTGGAAAAGCATAGGCTTGGGGCAAAACGAAAGGTTTTGT
>LOEQ01003236.1:30911-43606 GCA_001685075.1 Bramus lutescens | reverse complement strand
AAGAAAGAAAGAAAGAAAGAAAGAAAGAAAGAAAGAAAGAAAGAAAGAAAGAAAGAAAAAAAGAAAGATGCACTCAGCTCATAGAATACACCCAATAATACTGAATGATTAACTTCTGGTCTCAATAACTAATCATGAAGAAATTATAGATGAGCAAAATACTAGTTAAAATCATTTCCTTATCTATAGATGGCTAATAATATCAAAATGTTCTTACTAAATCTTTTAATAAAAATCATATTCTAGAAAACAGAAGATAGAGTTAGGAAAAACAATAGATGCAGATGAATAAAGTCAAAAATAATCACTCAAATATTTCAAACTACTCTTATCATTTCTGAAAATTCTAACAGGTACAAACATAGTTGACAACTGTTAAGTGTCTTACACTATAATCACTGTGTCTTTGTTGAATTTTTTCTCTTGAACTGTACTGGAACAATTTGGAGCAACATCTTCACTATCAGAAGACAAATCTATATACTGAATTCCTCTTTGACTTTGGAAACACGATAAACTTGCTTTACTTTCATTGTCTGGAGGTTCTGGAACACTAGAATCTTCTGCAAAAGAAAAGACATTCTGAGCGAGCCCAAAGCAAATTTTTATTAATTACATTCACATTCTAATATGAAAATCACCAATTCTGTACATTGTTTCTGCTTTAAAACCAAAAAGCTTTCCCCTCATGAAACACAACAGGAAAACTATGAAGACATGAAAAGAGCCCTCACTCCCAAGTTTGGCTGAGCCTCTTCCTAGCTGAGAAACAAGAATAATACAACCAATATTTGCTTAAATTTTCCTCTCTTCCCAACTGTAAACCTGAAGTTTTCTAAAAACTTCACCAGAGATTTACAGTAAAAGGTTTAACTCCCTTGTGAAAATTTAGTGGCTTAGTTTTATCTTATCTGACTGTTCCCACTGGTATAGCCATCTGATAATCTCAATTATCAAAAGAGGAATAAAGAGAGGGAAGGATTCCTAAAAAATCCACAGAACAATGAAATTAATTCCCAAAGCTTCCAAAACCCTACATTGCTACTAACCCACCATCATCTTCTGGGGATGACTCAGTTTCTACCCAAGCAACTCACTTTCCCTTAGCCCTCAAATTTAACAAACCTCAATCTGCTTCTCCCAGGTTCATCCTGGAATTATTCTCGGCAGGAATATAAGAATGCAGTTTTATCTGAGTCAAGACACCAAAACATTAAAGGAACTCCTCGGGCTGCTAGCAGTGACAGCCTGGAGCTGTGCCTCTGCACCCACCACTGCTGACACTATTTTTCATTGAGAAAAGGTGTTCTTAAACTCAAAACTCACAATCTCCCTAGATCTACATACTTTAGTAAGTGCTGGCTGGGATAAGAATAAGCAAGCCTCTCCTACAAGGCCCAGCTCTCCCACAACTTTTTAAGTGGTCTTTTTATTATCATTGTTAATCATAACATAATAATGTCTTCATCATGATGTTTTCATATATACATGTTTTCAACTATATCCACCAGCACCATCCCTCCCTTACCACTCTACTCCCACTGATCCCTTTCTTCCTCCCCAGCAGGCACATTTCTAGTACCATGTGTTTTTGAAGACTCTGATTTTCAATAGGACTATTTATAGGCGCATGCCTGAAGGGTTTGTTTACACTTAGCACAGGCACCTTACTAGACACTACTCCATAGAAGAAATTGTTGCCCCTCCTCGATCAATCATTGACTACATAATATACTCTCAGAGTAGTAAGGCTCTCTTGTCACTATTTATCAAGAAAATAAAAAGAATTAGTCAACTAGGGCTAATATAAAAAGTCTGTGCCTCAAAGGTTAGCAAGAACTCCAAAGAATTCCAAAAACCGTCTTAATTTTTTTTTTTTGGTTTCTTTGTAGCTTTGGAGCTTTCCTGGAACTAGCTCTTGTAGACCAGGCTGAGCTCGAACTCACAGAGATCTGCCTGCCTCTGCCTCCCGAGGGCTGGGATTAAAGATGTGCACCACCACCCGAATCCTAAAAGAGTTTTATATTTCATATTCATCGTTTCTCACTGTTGTTGAACACCATGGTGATACTGGCTTTGGGGGTTTTAGTGAAGCAGATCTAAATATTCAAAAAAAAAAAAAAAACNTTCAAAAAAAAAAAAAAACTTAGTGTTGGAAAAATGGCTCAGCCATTAAGAGCATATACTATTCTTACACAGGACCAGTTTGATTCCCGGCATCCAGATCATGTGGCTTGAAACCTTTAACTCCAGTTCCATGGGATCAGGTACCGCTGACCTTTGCAGGCACCTGCACTCATGTGTACATACTCCCAGAGGAATAATTTTTAAATCTCAAGTTAAAAATTGAAAACTAAGAATCATTACCCCTCACTACTGATAGTAAGAGGTGCGATCCCAGAGCCTCCACAAGCCCCACCGTATGACCAAAGTCGCCTCCCGTGGACAGTTCTAATCAAATGGTCACACAGATGATCCTGGGTAAACTAAACGGGTCATAGAGCACAACCAACAGTCATGAGTCTGGGAAAAGTTTGGTAGGGATGAGTGGGTAGGGGTTGATAAGGCCAAGAGGCAGTTGAGAAGGCAGGAGAGAGTAATCAGAATATATACATGTATGAAATTGTCAAATAGAAAAAATCAGTTTTTAAAAAATTTAGTAATTGGATTAACTACTTCCTAAAGTCATTATCAAGCCCTCAACCATAATAAACAATAACCCTGTAGGACAGTTTATCACTATTTTGTAAATGAAACTAAAGTGAAGAATAAAAACGCATCTCCTCCTACATGCTAAGGGAGCAACTCTACCCCTTATTCTGGAAGTCTAAATTAGAATATTCTAAAACTCTTAGAATCACAGTAACCACCATTATAATCATTCCTTTATTCCCCATGCAGGGTCAGGAACTGAATGCAGTGCCTTACACAGGAAAACTACCTTGGAGCCCTATCTTAGCCCCATGTAAACAAAGGCAATGTAAACAAGTTAACCAAATACTTCATTTTTCTGTGGAAAAAGTCATGCTTCAATTGTACAGACAGAAATAGAAATATTTTTCCAATCTTCTTTGATTTCTGTGAGTAGGTCTTGATATTAAATCCAAACTTTCTTTCTCAAATTTATTAAAGCAGATATGTGGAGGTCAGTGGAAAACATTTAGGAGTCTTTTTATCCTACTATCATGTGGGTCCTGGTGAACCCAGGGCAGTCTTGGCAGCAATTTTCTTCATCTTCTCAGAAATTGTGTTAGCTTAACAGATAGTCTGACCTAAAAGGCTAGATGCTGCATGGAATCTGAATACCTAACAAAACCACTGCATTATGTAGCATTAAAATCACTGGCCTATTCTGCATTTCAATGACTCATTTAATCTATGTATTATTCTGTAACATACGGTTTGGTCATTTAGAATATACTTGCTGATTAATGTGCATCATCCAAATGTTGACATGTTATAGGAGTTTCTATAAAGCTCTATAGAGCTTGTTTGTGCTGTGGAATAATCCTTCCGTACACTGAATATTTATTACTCTCATTGGTTAATAAAGAAGCTAATTAGCTTATACAGCAAAGCAGGACAAAGTTAGGTGGGACAATCAACTGAGGATACTGGAGTGAAGGGCAGAGTCACAGGAAGATGCCAGCCAGCCACTGAGAAAGTAGGGTGGGTAGAAAATTAGGTAACAAGTCATGAGCCATGTGGTCAAGTGTAGATAAGAAATAGGGGCTAACTTAAGTGTAAAAGTTAGTTAGCAACAAGCCTGAGCTTTTGGCCGAGTATTTACAAGTAATATTAAGCCTCTGAGTGGTTATTTGGGAACTGACAGGCCAGAGATAAACATCCAAATACATATGGTGTTCCAATGTGGGACCAGAATTTCCACGTAAAACCTGACAAAAGCTTAAAAAGGGATTATAGACACACAAGAATGGAGTCAAGCATGACTTCTTGGTAACAGTTTTTTTTTTGTTTTGTTTTTGTTTTTCCCTCGGGTGGACTTGTCTGCTGGTGGCAAGAAAAGGAGCAGCTCCTTTAAAAGATGGGTTCCTGGCTTGGTGCCAGCAGCAAAAATGGGTGGCTCATTTAATAGGCCCTGCTGCCCAACACTTAAATGTTGTTTATGGGCAGCAGGAGGCGTACTACTTGGTAGCATGGACCCAACAGTTTACCAGAGTTGGAGAGGTAGGCATGACTCTTGCTGGTACCGTGGCCATGAAGCTAGGCTCTCATGAAGGGTACTGCCAGCTGCCAAAGCCGCCCCCCCTACACACCTTTGGTCCTAGCTATGCTGTTTAGCAGTTTAAAGGCTCATGTGGTCAGAAAAAGATAGAAATATACAGTAAATATAGATTCAGATAAAAAACCTGTAAACTGTTTACAGTATGTTCATAAATATACATAGCCTTGGGAGAGAGAAAAGAGAGAGCATATACAGTCATAGATTAAAAATATAGTTTTTTTAAAAAATTGTAAGTCCTTAAAAAGTGAGTAAAGTAATATAAGAGAAAAAAAGCCACGTAAAAATGAGAAATATACAGAGTCTGGATCCTGCATGTTACTGTGTTGTCTTTGAATTTTTTGGCTGCTAAGAGACACTGGATTGTGAAAATTCCTAGATTCAACCAGCCTATATATTTTAAAAATATCTTAAGTAAAAAGGTATGTTACTTTGGGGAAGAGGTTTTGTTTCTATTTCCATAAGAAGTGAAAGGTTGTGGATTCATTCAAAATTAAAGATGATCAGGTTTGGTAGAGAAAGACCGTCTAAAAATCCTGTCTACAAACTTAAAGAAATAATCCTAAAAACAGGAGGTGGTGGCGCACACCGCCTTTAATCCCAGAAATCAGGAGGCAGAGGCAGGTGGATGTCTGTGAGTTCGAGGCCACCCTGGTCTACAAGAGCTAGTTCCAGGACAGGCACCAAAGCTACAGAGAAATCTTGTCTCGAAAAGAAATACCAGAAAAAAAAAAAAAAGAATTCTAAAAGAACTACAAGACACATGATGGATATTTTACCTGCTCAAACACATAAAACAAACAAAAAAATCTTTAACTGACTTGTATACAACTGCGTACAATCTATACTTGTACTAATTAATGAACATACGCAAGTTACCTTTAAAAGTTTATGTGCTTTCAGAGCAAGAGGACCAGAAGCCAATGAAAATAGATGGCCCAGGTGATCCAGCATCCAAAATAGCTCCCAGATTGCTGACTAAGATGATCCAGCCTCAGAGAATACTATAGCCAAGACTTAATAATTATCCTGATTTTCTCATGGTTGATTACCAGCACCCCCAATCAACAGGAAGCAACCTAGGAAACTATACCCACATTCCCAAAAAAATGGGTCATGAATATTTATTACCATTTAAGCAGGGTTGATTACAAGTTAGTATTAGTAATGGTCAGAAAAAAAAGTTGAAAAAAAGAGATTAGATTCAGGGATTTCATTCTAAAAATAAAAGGGGGGAGATACAGATATTGCATAATAAAAGGGTAAATCATTGATTCTACTGTAATCAAAAAACAATATTAATCTTAAATATCTTATATTGGTATGGATTTTGGTTTATTAATGCAAATTTAATTGTTATAATGTATATGTATTTCTACTCTTGTTGGGGTATTGTGGTTATGCAACTCACTTAAAAATGTAATGTATAATGAAGAAATACAAATTAGCCAGGCAGTGGTGGCACACATCTTTGTCCAGCACTCTGGAGGCACAGGCAGGAAGATCTCTGTGTGTTCAAGGCCAAGCCTGGTCTGCAGAGTGATTTCTAGGACTGGCTCCATAGCTACTGAGAAACCCTATCTTAGAAAAAAAAGAAATACAGATTAATAGTAACCTTAATAAACTTCAGTCATGCTAGTTATGTTTTTAAGGCCATACAAAATTTAAAAAACAAAACGTGAGACCATGCCTCAAAAAGCCAAATAATATTGTGCCCTATAAAAGTTAACTGAAAACAAATTTCCCACTGCTTTTCTTAGAGATAGTCACTGTACTATGGCAAGAATTAATTAAATGCATATTTTTATTGTTTCTTTAAAGATATTTTAAGTGAACTGTGCATTTACAAAATCCTGAGAAGGCAATAAACCCTACAAGTCTGAAGCCTTGCACTGACTAACAGCAGAATGCCTGAATGTGTTCAAGGCACCATAGCAGTAGATAAAGAATACAGAAGGTAAGTTATTGTTCAACTTGCCCTGAAAAAAAAAAAAAAGGCACAAGAATCATATACAAATAGTAGAAAAAGACAAGATCTCCTGAGTAAATTGGGAGCATGGAGATCTTTGGAGATGGTAGAAAGGGAGGGGAGAAGGAAAGGGAGCAGAGAAATATATAGCTCAATAAAAACAATTTTAAAAAAGCATCATATACATGAATTACAATGAAACGTAATGACTCAACAAAATGCTAAATTATAAGGGAAAACAGCCTGCTTTTTCCCATTTAAAAATAAAACAAAATGGCTTTTTAAATAAGACTACTTTTTAGCATTACCAAAATAGGAGCCTATAATATATGCTTATGAAAGTTCACCACAAGCAGAGTATAAGCAAATTTTAAACTCTTTTATGCCCATTCTCATATCTGAATAACGAACCAAAGAGTTCAAAGAGCTGAGGTGAAACAGCATGGTGGGGATGAGTAGAAACAAGAGGACAGGAAGTTCAAGGGCATCATCAGCTATGTGTAGGGTTTGTAGTCAGCCAGAAAAACAGGAGACCCTGCCCAGAAAGGTTCATGGTCACATTGGTTTGGTCTTTTTCTTTTGTTGAAGAGTGGGGAGGTTGAGAGAGGGTCTTTTTTTGATTTTGTTTTTGGTTTTTCAAGACAGGGTTTCTCTGTAGCTTTGGTGCCTGTCCTGGAACNAAGAGCTAGTTCCAGGACAGGCACCAAAGCTACAGAGAAATCTTGTCTCGAAAAGAAATACCAGAAAAAAAAAAAAAAGAATTCTAAAAGAACTACAAGACACATGATGGATATTTTACCTGCTCAAACACATAAAACAAACAAAAAAATCTTTAACTGACTTGTATACAACTGCGTACAATCTATACTTGTACTAATTAATGAACATACGCAAGTTACCTTTAAAAGTTTATGTGCTTTCAGAGCAAGAGGACCAGAAGCCAATGAAAATAGATGGCCCAGGTGATCCAGCATCCAAAATAGCTCCCAGATTGCTGACTAAGATGATCCAGCCTCAGAGAATACTATAGCCAAGACTTAATAATTATCCTGATTTTCTCATGGTTGATTACCAGCACCCCCAATCAACAGGAAGCAACCTAGGAAACTATACCCACATTCCCAAAAAAATGGGTCATGAATATTTATTACCATTTAAGCAGGGTTGATTACAAGTTAGTATTAGTAATGGTCAGAAAAAAAAGTTGAAAAAAAGAGATTAGATTCAGGGATTTCATTCTAAAAATAAAAGGGGGGAGATACAGATATTGCATAATAAAAGGGTAAATCATTGATTCTACTGTAATCAAAAAACAATATTAATCTTAAATATCTTATATTGGTATGGATTTTGGTTTATTAATGCAAATTTAATTGTTATAATGTATATGTATTTCTACTCTTGTTGGGGTATTGTGGTTATGCAACTCACTTAAAAATGTAATGTATAATGAAGAAATACAAATTAGCCAGGCAGTGGTGGCACACATCTTTGTCCAGCACTCTGGAGGCACAGGCAGGAAGATCTCTGTGTGTTCAAGGCCAAGCCTGGTCTGCAGAGTGATTTCTAGGACTGGCTCCATAGCTACTGAGAAACCCTATCTTAGAAAAAAAAGAAATACAGATTAATAGTAACCTTAATAAACTTCAGTCATGCTAGTTATGTTTTTAAGGCCATACAAAATTTAAAAAACAAAACGTGAGACCATGCCTCAAAAAGCCAAATAATATTGTGCCCTATAAAAGTTAACTGAAAACAAATTTCCCACTGCTTTTCTTAGAGATAGTCACTGTACTATGGCAAGAATTAATTAAATGCATATTTTTATTGTTTCTTTAAAGATATTTTAAGTGAACTGTGCATTTACAAAATCCTGAGAAGGCAATAAACCCTACAAGTCTGAAGCCTTGCACTGACTAACAGCAGAATGCCTGAATGTGTTCAAGGCACCATAGCAGTAGATAAAGAATACAGAAGGTAAGTTATTGTTCAACTTGCCCTGAAAAAAAAAAAAAAGGCACAAGAATCATATACAAATAGTAGAAAAAGACAAGATCTCCTGAGTAAATTGGGAGCATGGAGATCTTTGGAGATGGTAGAAAGGGAGGGGAGAAGGAAAGGGAGCAGAGAAATATATAGCTCAATAAAAACAATTTTAAAAAAGCATCATATACATGAATTACAATGAAACGTAATGACTCAACAAAATGCTAAATTATAAGGGAAAACAGCCTGCTTTTTCCCATTTAAAAATAAAACAAAATGGCTTTTTAAATAAGACTACTTTTTAGCATTACCAAAATAGGAGCCTATAATATATGCTTATGAAAGTTCACCACAAGCAGAGTATAAGCAAATTTTAAACTCTTTTATGCCCATTCTCATATCTGAATAACGAACCAAAGAGTTCAAAGAGCTGAGGTGAAACAGCATGGTGGGGATGAGTAGAAACAAGAGGACAGGAAGTTCAAGGGCATCATCAGCTATGTGTAGGGTTTGTAGTCAGCCAGAAAAACAGGAGACCCTGCCCAGAAAGGTTCATGGTCACATTGGTTTGGTCTTTTTCTTTTGTTGAAGAGTGGGGAGGTTGAGAGAGGGTCTTTTTTTGATTTTGTTTTTGGTTTTTCAAGACAGGGTTTCTCTGTAGCTTTGGTGCCTGTCCTGGAACTAGCTCTTGTAGACCAGACTGGCCTTGAGCTCACAGAGATCCACCTGCCTCTGCTGGGATTAAAGGAGTGCACTATCACCCCCGGTTGAGAGGGTCTTATGTGTATAGCACAGAATGACTGAATCAGCCTCCTGAACGCTGGGATTACAGGCGCCTACCACCAAGCCTGATTTTGATTTGTCTTTTTAAGTGGCCCAACACCAAGGCTCAGGAAAAAACAAAAAATTACTACTGGAAGATTAAATATCCATAGAGCTAATTTAAATTACCCGGGTAATCCATAAGTAAAGCTTCTCTCAACATAGAATGGAAACAAACCTTTACATCCATGAGGTAGATTTATGAAAGCTGGCCAATTCTCAATGTCTAATTACATATATTGCTCTAACATGACAATTTATTTACAAGACAATTCCCTGGGCTATCAATTAAACCACCTATTTGTCCTTCTAAAAGAACAAAGAGGACTGGTGAGATGGGGCAGTATTTGCTGTCGCAGACTGGTGGCATGAGGTAGAACCCACACTAAAGGGCAATGAGAAACAAGTCCACAAAATTGTCTTCTGACTGACACATGTACACAGTGGCACCACATGTGCAATTATTCCTTTCTCCATCATACAAAGGACTGACTGACTGAATGAATGAATGAAATTACATATTTGAGGGGGAGACAAACAGAAGTTAGGCATGTACCAGTTTGGTGACACATGCTTTTAATATCAGAACTAGGGAAGAGGATACAGGAGGATCAGTAATTCAAAGACAATCTTATTTATATGTGTTTGAAACTAACCTGGGTAGCATAAAATCATGAGCCAAATGCCCAAAACAAAACAAACAAGAGCCAGAGAGATGGCTCAGCAGTTAAAAGCACTGGCTACTCTTAACAGAGGGCCAAAGTTCAATTCCCAGCACCAACAAAGCATCTCACTACTACAACCCCAACTGCAGGGTATCCGATGCCTGCTTCTGACATCCACAGCACCAGACAACATGGTGCACAGGCATACATATAGGCAAAACACCCATACACGTACAATAAAATTTAATTATAAAAAAGGAAACAGTTTATGTTTTTTTGTGTCTGTTGTAGATGGAAAAGAAAATGATTAGTGGATACAAAGGGTCCTGGACTTTCTTATGTTTTAGATTTTTCTTTTAATGTGTATAGGTGTTTGCCTGCATGTACATATGTATAGCATGTGTGTGCGTGGTGCTGAGAGGCCAGAAGAAGGTGTCCAATATCTCTTGAACTGGTCCTTATTTGGGTGCTTAGAACTAAACCCAGGTTCTCTGCGAGAGCATCATGCTCTTAACCACTGAGTGATCACTCCAACCCTTAGACTTTTTACCCCTAGTACCTAAAATAGAAAAAAAGTCACAAAAAGATAAAACTGTGACTTGAAATCATTTATGCCATCTTGCTGTGCTGTTGTACACACTGAGTTAAAACAACAATAATGATGAACAAATAGTTTTGAGTACATTCAGTTTGTTTTATTTAGTACAGTACATTCAATCCCACTGTTAGGAATTCTAGGTCTGTGTGTTAGAACGCCTCACTCCATAGCAGTGACCTAAGTCTAACCTTCATCCTTTGTCCATAAACCACACGTCAATGCTAACGGCTGCACTGTGAAAGGAAAATGCTTGGTGACTATTTTAAGCGTCTATAAATTATATTCAGCTTTTTGTTTTCCAGAGCTTCTCCTCAAGCTCCTATAGTTTTGTAGAAATTAATTATATTCTAAGGTTACAAAGAAAATCTCAATAAAATTAGTGGACTGACACAATTAATACATGACATATTCATAAGAAAATGTTATAGCAAACCTCACTTGTACAGTTCTATCGACTACATTTAATTGTAGTAAGTATTTCTAAAATGCAAACACAATTTCAGACACTTGGAAAATTTAATTAGGAAACAAAATACACATAAATAAATCACTTTATAACAACTTTCAAGTGGGAGAGGGAAAGAAACATTCAATTCTAGAATATATGTGTCTGTTAACATTAGAAGGATTAAAATAAAAACTAGGGAACTGATACATTAGAAAAACAGACTATTGACCCCAGACACAAACAAACATGACCTTAGACATGAGGATGATACGTTAATAAGTGGCTGCTAACTGGTAAATCCTGAGCTGAGGAGAAAGTCATCACCCTTTATTTCTGGATGAGATTTAAAATTAAAATCAACATATACCAATTTATACTCTGTAGGCTGGCTATTATCAAAAAGTACCCAAATCCACAGATATTATTGATTCATGCCTATGACTTCAGCACTGAGTAGGCTGAGGAAAGAAGATCGTAATAAGGCCAGCCTGAGCGACGAAGCTCTCAAAGACAAAACTTAAAACCATTTTTCTTCCCCCAAAATAAACTACACCAGAATAGAAAATAACTCATGTTGCAGCTCAGTAGTATTGTATGAAGTAAACCCACATAAGCTCTGGGTTCAATTCTTAGTGGCACACACAAAATGAGTAAAAATTTTAAAGCCCATGAAAGGAGAAAAACTGAAATCCATGTACTGGAGGTAGAAATGTTAAGTGGAATGTGATGTGGGAGTCCCCTCTGTATGCTGTGTAATAAAGAAGCTGTTTCGGGCCTGTGATAGTGTAGAGCAGAGCTAGGTAGAGAGTGGGGGACATGGACTAAACTGAATGCTAGCAGAAAGAAGGCAAAGTCAAAGAGAAGCCATGTAGCCCCATGGGGGAGACAGACACCAGAACTTTACCAGATAAGCCACAGCCACGTGACAATACATACTAGAAACAGGTTAAATTAATATGTAACAGCTAGCCAAAAAGAAGCTAGAACTAATGGGTCAAGCAGTGATTTAATACAGTTTCTATGGAGTTATTTAGGGTCTGAGTTGCCAGGCGGCCGGAAAACAAACCAGAGACCTCCTTACAACAACTATGGTATAATATAGCAGTTCCTCAAAAAGCAATGATGTGCAAAGAAATAGATATGCATACAGGGAGGTGGTGGTGACACACACCTTTAATCCCAGCACTGGGGAGGCAGAAGCAGGCGGATTTCTGTGAGTTTGAGGCCAGCCTGGTCTACAAGAGCTAGTTCCGGGACTGGAGAGATGGCTCAGCGGTTAAGAGCATTGCCTGTTCTTCCAAAAGTCCTGAGTTCAATTCCCAGCAATCACATGGTGACTCACAACCGTATGTAATGAGGTCTAGTGCCCTCTTCTGGCCTGCAGGCATACATGCAGAAAGAATATTGTATACATAATAAATAAAAAAGAACTAGTTCCAGGACAGTCAGGGCTGTTACACAGAGAAACCCTGTCAGGAAGGAAGGAAGGAAGGAAGGAGGGAGGGAGGGAGGGAGGGAGGGAGGGAAGNAGGAAGGACGAATGAACATACACTGGAATATGATTTTGCCACAAAACTAAGAAATTCTGGGGCTGGAGAGATTGCTAAGCAGTTAAGAGCACTGGCTGCTCTTCCAAAGGATCAGTTTGAGTCCCAGCACTCATGCAATACCTCACAACTGTCTGTAACTCCAGGTCCAGGGAACGACACTCTCTTCTGACCTACTCAGAAAGAGCATGCACATGGAGCAGATATACATGCCGGCAAACACCCATACACATAAAATAAAAATAAATCATTTAAAAATGAGTGAGATTCTGTGACCTGGCTTTTTGGAGCCCATTTCCTATAAAGAGAAACCTTGCTCAGCCTAGACACAAGAGGAAGGGCCTTGGTCCTGCCTCACCGTGGTGATGTGACAGAATTCACTGATTCCCCATGGGAGACCTTATTCTCTCTAAGGAG
>LOEQ01003236.1:0-11733 GCA_001685075.1 Bramus lutescens | reverse complement strand
CTTTGGAAGAGCAGGCAATGCTCTTAACCACTGAGCCATCTCTCCAGCCCAGCACTTGGTGTTCTTGCAGTGGACTGAAGATTGACTCCAAACACCCACATTAGGCAGCTCACAATTACCTGTAATTCTAGCTCCAGGGGAGCTGATGCCTTCTTCTGGACTTTGCACACACACGCACATGCATGCACATACTAATAACAGTAACAATAACAACAGCAACAACAACAATAACTATTTAAAAAAACAAACAGTATTTGAGCTGGAGAGACGGCTCAGCAGTTAAGTGCACATGTTGCTCTTTAAGAGAACCTACAAATTTCAGTTCCCAGCACCCACACTAGGTGTAACTCAATCTCCAGGGGGATCTGGCCTCTGTGGGAACCTGTAGTAGTGTGCATATATCCATACACAAATGCACACGCACACACACTTTAAAATAATAAAAGTAAGTATTTTAGAACCTCAATCCATAATTCAGAAGACACAAAAGTATCCTCCCCGTCACAGCCACTGGGCTTCCTGTGTGTGAGCTACTCCTCACTTTCTCTTAGCCTTGCTGCCATTTTACACTTCAAACCAGAAAGAAATTTGTAAATAGTTTACTCCCCCTGTAACTTAACCCATTCAGCTCAGCAAACATGGAGTTGGTTTCTGCTTAAGCAACACTTCTTGGAAGCCTTTCTGCCCCCCTCATGCCCGGATCAGATGACCCTCTCACATATCCTGAGGATCCTATGCAGTAACTCCATGGTCCATGACGCTTAGAGAGCAGAGAAGAAATCAAATTTTTGATCTTTCTTTGATACTTGGGATGAGCACAGTATCTAGCAAGCAAAAACAAATGCTGAATTTATGTACACTTTCTGAATAGCTACGTGTTGTGGTTTGACTCTAATGCATATTCCCAGACTTGGGTGCACAGGTGGAAGTTTCTGATGTATTCTGAGGCCTTCAGGGGTGGAGCTAGGCTAGTGGGAGAAAGTCACCAGGGGAGGTGACTGTACCTAGCAGGTCCAGTCCCTTCTTTAGCAGCTCTCTGCTCCTTGTCCTCCACAATGTGAGGATCGCACTACCGCAGACAGAGCCTTGCTCTCTACAGAAACCACGAACCAAAATGAATCCCCTGGCCATAAGCTGATTCTGCCAGGTGTTTGGTCACTGCAATGAGAAAAGGAATGAATAAGGGAACAGGTGCCAAGTTACGCACCGGATCCTGAGAACACACCACTAAACCCAGCGCTATCTTGGCCCCTCCCTCCAGTCTTCTAGCACCTTCACAGAGCTCACTAAAGCCACAAATGGGAAGGAAAAAGAAGGCTGGGGATAGCTCTGAAAGGCCTCGCGTGCCTTTGGTCCAATCCCAGCACCTTAAACAGATACACAGTATAAGAATTTTTACCCCGGTGGGCATAATGGCTCACTCCTGTAATACCATCACTCAGGAGGTTAAGACAGGAGGATCACTGTGAATTCCAGTCCACCTGGGACTACAAAGACAGATTCTGTCTCAGACAACAACTCAGAAGAGGGAACCACTTCTGTTGACTCTTAATGCAGGTTCACTTGACAAGATAATCAGTATTCCTTATCTGGCTGCCTTGGTCTTTCTCATCCTGTTACGGATTCTTTTCAGCCTCCATTTACTGCCAACTGGGGCCAATGATTCCTATTAATCCACGTTTGCCAAAGGATCAAAAGCTGATGGTGTTTTCCAGTTTGCCTTTTTTCTGGAGTGGTGTGGTGTACAACTCACCAATGCCAGTGACTGAGAATGCCGGCATGACATCAGCTGGTGAAGATGGGAAGATGGCAAGTGCTTGCCACACAAGTATGAAAACCTGAGTTTGGATTTCCAGACCCCACATAAAAAGCCGGGCATGGTCTAATGCACCTGTAACCCCAGTTTGTAGGGGCCAGAGACAGGAAAATTACTGCAGCTCGCTGGCCACTAGTGCATAGCTCCAGGTTCATGGAAGACATCATCTCAAAGGAAGGCAGCACAGAGTGGCAGAACTAGACTCCTGACTTCCTACTCGCACGTCCTTGTGTGTACACGTGGGCACACCTTAGCATACACATACAGACAGAGACTCTGTGAACGTAGAAAAAGTAACTGTTGAAAGCAATCCATCTATTCTTAAAACTTCCAAAAAGTTAAGCCAGGTGTAGTGGCGCACACCTTTGGTCCCAGCACTTAGGAGGCAGAGGCAGGCAGATCTCTGTGAGTTCGAGGCCAGCCTAATGAGTTTCTGGACAGCCAGGACTATGGAGAAAGATACTGTCTGTGGGGTGGAGCTGGGCAAACCACTTTCAAAACGCTATGTTCAGTTTACAAATAAAATATTTCCAGTTTTATTCAGAGATAGAGAGGCTTTGAGATGCCAGAGCAGTTAGTGATTAAGGCGGAGGACTCAGGAGTCAGCTGAATTCCAACTGGGCCTTCTTGGGGAAGCTGGGGAACTCTGAGGCAGTGCCATGCCAAGCCCTATGTCTCTCGGCTACTAGGCAGATGAATGTCCATGTCTACTGCACTGGCAGATGAGCATGACTGTCACTGCCCTGTCCAACACATCCTCAGAGCTTGGAATTACTGATGTTATAGCACCCTTTGTGTACAAATTATCTTCAAACTTGAAGATGTCTTAACTATAACAGTAAAATACTTAAGTAAAACAGCACCCCTGAAGATCACAACGGCTCTGGAAAAGTCAGCTCATCAGAACCTAATTTTTCTTATACAGTAAATAAATAAGTGGACAAGGGATGTGGTTCACTGGTAGACCTCTTGCCTGCCTAGAACACCAGCATTCTATGCCCAGCACATCAGGGGGATAAAATGATGAAATTGAACTTAAAAGTCTATACACTCTCAATAGCTGAAACAAAATAATCGAATACAATAGGTGAACCATAATTGAATTCTTATTTAAAGAGGAAAAAGTAAAATTAAAAATATGCCTGGTGTGACTGATATTTAAATAGGATGACCTGTTGAATACCACCTAAATATTAACTTTCTCAGAGGTGATACTGGTCCTCAGGACACAGAAGAATGTCCTTATTTATAGAGAATGGATACTGAAGTCTCACAATGTTTACAAGTATTTAGGGGAAAACTTTGTATGTATTCAGGGACAGAGAAAAAGAAAGGTAGGGAGAGTTTGGAGTGTGTGTATATGTATGAGTTTGGGGTATGTATAAATTTGGGTGTGTGCATGTGAATTTGAGGTATGTATATGAGTTTGCGGTATGTGTATGAGTTGGTGTATGTTTCTGTGTATGAGTATGAGTGTGTATTGTGTATGAGTTTGAGGTGTGTGTGTATGTGTGAGTTTGGTGTGTGTGTATATGTGTGTTGTGTGTGTGTGAGTTTGAGGTATGTATGTGAGTTTCGGTGTGTGAGTTTTGGTGTGTGTATGAATGTGTGTGGGTTCACAGAGTGAGTGGAAGGAAGAAGTAGAGCAAATACACAATTTCCTATTTGTTGTCATTTCAAATTTCCAAGAGTGCATTAAAGTGTTACTGATTTCTTTTATGTTTATTTATTATAGAACTACAAAATAAAGCATAAGATAAAAAGCTATCGTGGAAAAGCCCTGGTGCTTCCGGACTTGAAAACACCACATACCTCTTCACTCCACTGCTTCTCTCAGTCACTTCCATTCCCAATGAAGACCCTGCCTCTTGGACCAAAATGCTCCTCTTATTCAGCTAGTGGACAAGTGACAGAATCCCCATAACATCTCTCCCTTTTTGTTTAGTTAAGAAGGAAAGGTTCTAACTCTAACATAGTAAAACTATATACAATAAGAATTATTAATAAGTATTGTCCAAGTAGAAAGGAAAGGTAATAACCTTAACAAACAAAAATGAAACTACATACCACAAGAATAGTTATCAAGTAAGAAATACATTCTTAATGTATTATGTCCAGTCCATAAGTAACTGGAAAATTTATAGAGATTACTATATTAGCTGTCTTCTGAAGAATCTAAAATTTTGTACCTAATAAGCTTTATGCCAAGATTTAAGAGAACTGCAATGGTAACTGTTTAGTCTTTGACCTCATCAAAGACCTGAGAAGGAAATAATATTACCTGAGGAATCAAGAAGTAAAACAAGCAGTTTCCAAAAACTGTGAGAAACGACAGAAACAGCTGGCTGCCTAGGCAATCACATAAGTCTTCTGCAATGTTGGCGCATCCATCTTTGGCCTCCAAGTCTAGAATATCTGGCAGACTTTTTTCAAAAGCAGGAAATTTTGAAGAACTGTCCTACCCTGTCTTGGTAAAGTTCAACAGTCACCTTTCTTTGTGTCCTGCCTGTCCAGTTTGGACAGCATACTGTCAGCAGTTAAGGCAAGGGCAGTTTCTTGCCCTAATGGCTAGCTTTTGCCATAAAAAAGCAAACTCTATATGGATTTTCTTCAGTGTCCATTATCCTCTTTAGAAGTAGATTAGTGCTGCCAGGAGCAGGTGCACCTCATGTTGAGAAAAGTCTAAGTTATTAAAACATTTTAAATGCCATATTCTGTAGGTCTTTGAAGTTTTTGAAGATTACCTGTCTATCTGAAATATATCTCTGTATACCTAGAAAACCTAACTAACATGACTTTAAGGTTGATAGTTATGGGTTACTATTAGCCTGTATTTCTTTATTATCCTAAATAGCTTTTAAGGACTAAAACTTCACATTGCATAATCAAATAAGCTATATAGGTACAAGCTGCACAGAAATACCTTAAGTAAAATAGAAACAGATGTACAGTATAAGGCCAATAACCTCAAATTTGTAACAATGTAATCTTAAACAGAAGTAGAAACACACAGTGTAACAAAAATAACCTTAAATTTGTATCAATACACAAAAATATCTTAAACAGAAGTAGAAACATATATACAGTGTAACAAAAATATCCTTAAATTTGTATCATTTTATAAAAGTCCATAACAATATAAATTATTTAAGACTAGTAGTTTCTTTTTTAGTTTGAAAGTAGATTCAATAATCTACCATTTTATTCTATCATATCTAACTCTCCCTTTTTGACCGTACCCAGTAACAACTTGAACCAACTCTCTACACAATGACTAATTCTCATAATCTAATAAAAGATCAAAACCACCCACTCCACTCTTGGGAATGTGGGCATCATGTTCTTAAAATTGCTTTCTGCTGTCTGGGGGCAGGGATGACAGCATCTTTAGAGGACCTTGAAAAACAAAACAAAACAATGGACAAGTCCTGGGAAAGCTAGCTGTATGTATCATTTGTTGTCCAGTCTCTGAGTAATGGAGTAGAGCATGAGGGTGGCCCATCTCAGCTAGCCACCTTGGAATTATCCTGGGCAATTTATAGTCCAAAACCTGGGCTTAGTGGCAGTATCATGATTCAGGTAGAATCATCATTGTGGGCCCCATCATCCTTTTGGAGACTCCAGAGATCATTGTTTATCATTCACTGTAGAAAACTTAAACATATTAAATGTCATATTCTGTAAATTGTTGTGAGGTTAAAGGACCATGATATATTAAATATATCCAGAATATCCAGGCTTAATTCCTAAATATCTGTTTAAGCTCAAGCCTAAAATCATGTAAAGGAAGCTACATGAAGCTTAAGATTAGAACTAGTTAGTACTTTTTAATATCATTAATATCAAAACAGAAAGTTTAAATTTTGAGATAGCACTTATACCTTAAATTTTTTGTTTTTTGTTTTTTGAGTCAGGGTTTCCCTGTGTAACAGCCCTAGTGGTCCTGGAACTAGCTCTTAGACCAGGCTGGCCTCAAACTCACAGAGATCCCCCTGCCTCTGCCTCTCAAATGCTGGGATTAAAGACATGCACCAGCACTACCTAGCCTTTAAAAAAGTTTTAAAGAGTCTAAATAAATTCAAGGGGTATGAGGTTAGTGACAATATAATAGTCCCTAGATTTTGGCTTCCTTCTGCCCCTTACCAGGTGGCTTTTCTGATATGAGATAGAGACTTTGAATTTTCTTTTAACAAACATGCTTGAATTTAGAGGAGAGAGCCACACTCCAACTTCCAAAGCCAGCTTTAGCTTTTAATTGAGTGAGGACTACATAAAGACCACCTGTTTACCATGTCTGTAGAGACCAGCAGAAACAGATGTTTTGAAAGGTTCATGAAATTTATCCTGCAGGAAGTATTCTATACCATTAAACCAGATTACTCCTTTTCTTGGTAATTATTTCAGATTGTTCTCCCTTCTTTTTTCAATGCTTCATTTGTCCGAAGGTCTTCAAATTCTTCAGTTGGATGTTCTTATTTTCCTGGAAAGACAAAAACAGTCCCTGTCCGGACCCTAATTTGGTGAGTTTTCCCTTTTGTCAGGTTGAATCGCCACATTAGCTGATGAACTATCACCTCTCCTAATCAATTGTCTCTCATGTTAGAGTCGAATCTTTATCAGTTTTGATGATATTCATAGCTTTTCTTTTCCTGGGGAAAGAAAAGCAAAACCTCTTTGCCAATGTAATACGTATCCTGGTTTCCATACTGAGGTCAACACATCTTTAAAGTATACTGGCTGGCTTAGTTCAGTGCTTTTTTTTTCCTTTTAGCTAATGTCCTTCTGCAACTGTTCTTCCCTTTTCATTAGCATTTAAAAATTTAAAGTTAACAGAGCCTTGTGCAACCTGCCTTTTTGTTTATTAGGCATTTTTAAACATGTGATTAGATCTTTTTATAGCTGCCTATCCTGTAGAATTGTGTGGCATATTTGTAATTGTAATATGCAACAAACTGTTTTATTTTACTAGAGACATATGCTGGAGCATTGTCAGTCTTGATTTGTACAGGTATTCCCAAGATGGTCATAACTTCTAATAGATGTGTAATTACAGAATTAGTCTTGTCAGAACTCAAAGCAGCTGACCATTGAAATCTTGAATATTTATGGTGTACATATTTTAACTTTCCAAACTCTGCAAAATAAAACACATCCATTTGTCAAATTTCATTTCTTTGAGTACCCTTTGGGTTACTTCCTCCAGGTAGTGGAGTTTGGTTATACAAAGAACAAGCAGGGCATTTCCTTAACATTTCCTTGGCTTGTTGTCAAGTGATTGAAAATTCCCTTTTTGAACCCTTGTGTTTCTTATGAAATTCTGAGACTTCCAACACATTTCTCACTTCATAGTCAATGAACAATTTCATTATTACTTTGTGCAAGAGAGCCTGGTAGACATGTATGGGATATGATGTGTGTTATATATATGGGATGATTCCTATTCCTGACTATTTCCTATAATTGTATAAATAACAAAGTTAATTCTGAATCATCAAGAATAAGTTCAGTGGTTTTAATATGTAAAACAACTCTTTCTTCATACTGAGAGTCAGTAACTATATTAAGAGGTTCTAAAAAATCTAATAATACCAGGAGAAAAACATAATTCTGACATTTAAACGGAATCATAAGGGCTTTGAACCACTTTGCTTAAATTTCTGATTTACAATCTACCTTTCCTGATTTATTTGCAACAGTATAGAACATAGGGACTCCAGATATTGGTGTTTCCTATACAATGTGAGAAAGGACCCGATCGGGTTTTCTTGTAAATTGAAGTCTCTTGCTTTTGGGATATTTGTTGTTAATCTCTCCAAAAAAATTACAGCAATCTCTTTACCAATGTTCATTTTCTGTTCATAAAGAGGAAATTTCAGCATTAGTGAAAGGCGCTACAATTTCTGCTGGGTTCATTTCTGTTAAATTAACGAGGCCTCAATTTTCCTTTTAGAATCAATTCAGAAATCTCTATTACATAGATCTTTACTTTTTTCTGTTCTGTTTATGCGGCAAAAATATCCATTTCAGAATATTATCTCTTCTCTGCCTAAGAATCCCAGTAGGAGAGTGGTAGAAGGCAGAATAACTAGGATGCTATCAAGTTCTGGATCCAAGCGATCCACATGTGCATTCATGTAATTTTTTTTCTACCAGAGCCAACTCCCTTTTGAGCTAAGCTGATAATTTTCTTGGACTATTTAAGTCACCTTGTCAACTTGTAAGGTTTAAAATGAATTACTTAGTTCTTGAGTTGTTAATCCAATTGTGAGCTGTATCCAGTTAATGTCTTCCAATAATTTTTGAAAGTCATTAAGAATCCACAAGTGCTCTCTCCTGGCTTTTACTTTTTGTGGTTGAACTTTTGTAAACCTATTTTATATCCTAGGTAATTAATAGAATCTCCTCTTTGTATTTTTTTCAGGAGCAATTTGTAATCTACAGTAAGGGAAAATTTTCTTTACTTCCTTAAACATTTCTTCTAAGGTATCTTCATTTGAATAAGATAGTAATCATCCATATAAAGATAAATTGTGGCTTGAGGAAACTTTACAGATTATTTCCAATGGCTGTTGCACAAAATACTGCCACATGGTGGGGCTGTTTAACATCCCTTGTGGGAGAATTTTCCACTGATATCTTTTAGCAGACTGAATTATTAAAAGTAGGCACCATGAAGGCAAAATCTTCTTTATCCTGTTCTTGAATAGGTAAAGTAAAGAAACAGTCTTTTGAATCAATAACTATAATAGATCATCCTTTAAATAATAAAGAACACAGGGGAATTCCAGGTTGTAGAGATCCCATTCATTGAATTACTTTATTTATGGCTCTCAAATCTATTAACAGTCTCCAATTTTCAGATTCCTTTTTAAGGAAAAATATAAGAGAATTCCAAGGACCGGTCAATTCTTATGTTGAGCATTTAGCTGTGCCTGTACCAGCTGTTCTAATGTTTATAATTTTTCTGATGTCAAAGGCCATTGTTTCACCCAGACAGGTTTACCAGTTATCCATTTTAATGGTAGGGCTGTTGGCACCTTTGAGAGGCCAGCAGCTGTTGGGTCTGTTTATATACAACTTGAACAGTCTATGGCTAAAACCCTCCTCTCGATTGGCTAGCAGACTGGTGACAGAATTCCCATAACATTAAGGCCCTGGGGTGATAGTTGGGCATGGTGACACATGCTGTGACTTAAGGAAGGGGCCTTTGTGAGCCCCAGACCCTTGTTTCCCTGTTTCAGGTGAATATAACTCAGGGGCCTGGGGTTCTGGACAAATAAGGTCCAGGAAAGGAGTTTTATTATAGGATTAGAGTTAGCAGTGTGAGGGAAAGAAGATAGAGCTGCCAACATCAGAAACCAACCCCAGAAAGTGGGGTGCCCCTGAGCTGGAGCTGTTAATGGCAGAAACCGAGACATAGTGAGGGCTGGCTCATGCAGCTGGCACCTTCCAGTTTCCTGTAGTGCAACGCCTGCTCTATGCACTATGGTAGGGTTTGCAAGTGGGGCAAAGGGCTGGAGATTGAAACACACACACACACACACACACACACACACAGAGGGCACCAAGAATGCCCCCTTTTATTGTGTGCCGTGGTAGCTTTTATAGGGTCTCCTTGACTACTGGCCACACCCTAACTCTCAGCTGCAAGCCCACCAGAAACCACTCCCCTGCCATCAGGAACTCCTGAGGGTCTTGTTCTCAGAGCAGCTGCAAAACAAGTTGTTTGCCTAGAGCAGCTGCAAGCATAGAAAAACAAGTTGTTTACTCTGGCAGGCAGAGGGTCACAGGAAATTCAGGGTCTTGGGGTCCACAGTCCCCAACAGTTTCCAGGCAGGCATGCTCATTTAATAGAAGAGAGAGAACGACTCAGACCTCCCTCCTGGTGTTCACTGCCTCCATCAAAGTCAGAGTCACAGAGCAAGACCCAGTGCTTTTCTACCTTCCAGCTAAGGACAAGAGTCAAAACTGCCCATGTTTGCAGACTCTACCCTGAAACTGCTTGGCCAATGTCTACCCCCTGCTTTCATCACCAGCACTCCAAGACCTGAAACAAGAGGATTGCTGTGAGTTTGAGGCCAAAATGGGTGACCCAGTGAGTGCTAAACCAACTTGGACAACACTGTCTCCAATAAAAATCAAACAAATCAATAACAAAAACCCCTAAGGCATTGCCTGGGACACCCAAGGAATGAAGTTACATTCCTAGTACTGAAAACAAACAAAAACCCTAAGCGAATACCAGAACATTTTTTTTTAAGTTGAGTGAATATAGCTGAAAGAAAAACATTCTTCTTAGCATGTAAGGCCTTGGTTCAATCGACTACAAAAGATTCTTGACTTTTTCTCTAGCTAGAAATTTGACACTTAAACTCAGTTATTCATCATCTTATGAAGAAATTCTAAAAGCTTGTGGGTATATTAAAAATTATATCTTGTCAACGCCTTTTTTCCGAGTTTTTCATCAATGTTTCACCTCCTAGCCTTCCTTCAAGGGTCTCTCACTGGAGCTGTTTCACCATTGGCTCCTGCTCGTATCTTAGTCTCAACTTCTGTTTGTCTTCATTTCCTCCTTCATATCCATCATGTGTATAGAGCCCTTCTGCCTTCCTTGCTGTCATTATTTTCATGAAGATTTATCTCTTTTTCCATGTAGTAATTTAGTTCTCTAATTTGCCTTGCCTTCACTGACTTATTACCTCCACATAATTTTCATTCTCTCTATCCCATCCTCTTCCTGGAAGGAAAGAAAATACACATACAAAGTCAGACCTGGTGGCCACATGCCCCAGCATTCCAGAAGCAAAGACAGGAGGATCTAGAGTTCGAGACCAGTCAGGAATAAAACAGGAAGTTCCAAACCAAGCCGAGTCACCTAGTGGGTACAATGTCCTGGATTTGATTCTCAGGGCTGCAAAATAAATAAAAAAATAAAGATTTTAAAATTTTCCCTTATATTTTTAAAACAGAGTCTTGCTTGCTATACAGTCTTGATTGGCCTTGAGCTAGTTATAGATACTAGCTAGTCTTGAACTCACAGAGATTCACCTCCCTCTGAGAATGAAGGCCTGTGACTTTATGTCTATGTATGTGGGTATGAGTATATGAGAACAGTTGCTCTTGGGACCAGAATAGCAAGTAAGCTAACCTAGAGCTGCAGTTATGGGTAGTTATGAGCTGCCAGACTTGGATGCAGACTTATGCACTCTGCAAGGGCATAGGTGCCCCTTAGTACTTCCTGTCCTATCTGTCCTCAGTCCTCCAAAACCTCTGTGGTTAATTTTGGTTGGCTAGTGGCTAGCTCTACCCTCTGACTCCAAGCAAGCTTTATTTGTCAGAACATAATCAAAATATCATACAACATTTCCCCCTTTTTTCTTAAAAAAGGAAGATTTTAACTAACATAGTAAAACTATATGCAATAATTACAATAACTATGTACAAATATATACAGGTAAGAATTATACTAACATTGTCCAGTCCATTTGCATTTGACAAATTCAGAGAAAATACTCCATTATCTATCCTATTTTAATGGGTTCAAAGTGTAGTGCCTAATTCACTTTCTAACCTAACTTGTATTAGGCTCCAAGCAAGCTTTATTTGTCAGAACACAATCAAAATATCACACAACACTTAACCACAAAGCCTTTTCTCCAGTCCTTTATTCCATTTAAACATTTTTGAAACAGACGACACTGAGAGAAGACAGACAGAATACAATGTGAGGATGTGGCTCAGTGATGGAGTGCTCTCTAGGTTCCATTCCCAGCAGGGTCAAACAACAGTGTGTGTACATCTCAGTCTAGCCATGTTCAGGAACTTCTGTTGTGGTCTAGAACTCTGCAAGTAGATCTGTACACACTAATATTATTCTTCCGCGGGTGGAAAGATGGCGCGGGACACGAACGAACCCA
>LOEQ01003235.1:384825-396863 GCA_001685075.1 Bramus lutescens | reverse complement strand
GTGTTGTTATTTCGGGGTATAAGCTAGTCATGCGGGAGCTGGGCGGGATGAAAAGCAGGGCCCGCTCCCCTCGTTACTACACCTCTGTGATGTTTCCTGAGCTTCCAAAGGAATGATACAATGTATCATATATCCTTTCATCATTATACATCAGGCCATTGTGCATCAGTCACTTATTTTCAGTAGTTTGGCAAGTTTCAAGTTTCCACAGTAACAGAGCTCACTGCAAAAAGTAGCTTCCTGGATTAAAAGAGAGAGCAGCAGTAATCTATTGGATTAAATATAAGTGTTAGTGGGGAAATTCTAGAACATGACTATAGAGAGACACATTATATAACAAACAATCTCCAGTTTAGGCTACCAAACCCAAACATGGGTTTTCTTTTGTAGAACAGGCCTTACATTCAATTGAGAAGTAGTTGATTGAACCTACATAATTGTACCAATATTGCACCAAAGGGTATGTGTGGCTTGATATTTTGTAGTATAACACTCACTCCACAGCCAAGTAGGACCATTGGTAAAAACCATCACCCAGTAGTCTGTACAGTATCACTCAAAACTTTGGAAAGTAACCAGAGAAGGGCTTAGAACCACATCAGTTACAACATGATCTTTCCATGTCCTGCAACCAAAGAGTGCAGCATCTACAGCAAGAGGGAACTACTAACCAGTTATTGGCTGTGGCAAGGATTAGTATCAACACTTCATATATTGTATGCGATCTTCTTGGCCAACAGTCTGAAAGGATGCAAGTTCTTGGATTTTCAACCAAAAATTTTAAGGGTCTTGGGAATGTCATTTTTTTCCTTCTAGGTACATTGCAAAAGCTTTTCAACAGCTGCTTTTACTTGTTCTTGTAGATGCTTTTTTTTTTAATCTCTAAGACACCCAAGAGTTACCATTATGTCATGGGGCCTTTTAACATAGTGTGGGAAGGTTCATTAATGTCCATTCCAAGCAAGTAACAATTGGTCTTGGAATTAAGTGCCTAAGTGGCTTAAAGAAATAAGCCGGGTTATGGTGGCACACACCTTTAATCCCAGCACTTGGGAGGCAAAGGCAGGCAGATCTCTGTGAGTTTGAGGTCAGCTTGGTCTACAAGAGCTAGTTCTAGGACAGGCTCCAAAGCCACAGAGAAACGCTGTATCAAAAAAGCACCTATTTTTGATGTCAATTTGTTTGTTAGAAGAGCAATGCTAGGTATAGTAGCATGGATGGGAGACCAAGGTGTTGTTTCTTTAGCCTTTGGTAATACGTAATCATTCTTCATGAATGATTCTATCTTCTCATCTTGCAGAAGTATCCTTGGGCTGGTGCGTATCTCCTATCACAGGCTCAGTGGGACTGGTTCACATTACTCTGCCCACCAAGTCCTAGGGCAAGGGATAGCAGGTTTGTACATTCTCCTGTCAGGCCCACTATTTGAGCCAGCTCTCAAGTCTGACATGGTCTGGACTGGCACCTTGTCCACCCTAACTGCTGGAAGGGTAAATAATCTATGTCTACAATGTACATTCTTGAAAAGGAGAAAGGTGCATAGCATGCTCTTAGAGCATAACTGCTCATTCCTAATACAAGGCTAATTTCCTCCATCTATACTGTTGTCTTCTATACATCTATCCACAGCTGCCCATTGCATCTCTTACTTTTGGAATCACCAAAGGGAATCAAGACACACTTGGCACCATAATGGGCATGACCTGCACCCTTTTGTCTTAAACACACTTTTTAGCCCTTTGGTGAATTGTTGCTTGAGCTTTAAAGCTCCCCAGAAACTCACAGACACTAAACTTTGTCAATTCCTTTTCTTAGGGAACTCGTGCTGTTGTTGGATAATGCTCTTGTACACTGTAAAGATTTGTCACTCATATTGGTTTATTAAAACACTGATTGGCAAGTATCCAGGCAGGAAGTATAAGCCGGGCGACCAGACTAGGAGAATTCTGGGAAGAGGAAAGGCAGAGACACAGTTACAAGCCAGAAGTAGAGGAAGCAAGATGAGAATGCCTTACTGAGAAAAGGTACCAAACCATGTGGCTAAACATAGACAAGAAGTATGGATTAATTTAAGTTGTAAGAGCTAGTTAATAGTAAGCCTGAGTTGATAGGCCAAACAGCTTATAATTAATATAAGTCTCTGTGTGTTTCTTTGGTACTGAATGGCTGTGGGACTGGGCCAACAAAAACCTCCATCTACAAGCTTGTTTCAACTAGACAC
This sequence comes from Bramus lutescens, assembly GCA_001685075.1. Taxonomy (NCBI): domain Eukaryota; kingdom Metazoa; phylum Chordata; class Mammalia; order Rodentia; family Cricetidae; genus Bramus; species Bramus lutescens. The sequence continues at coordinate 394,642 of LOEQ01003235.1, read as the reverse complement.
AAATATTGTCACATTTTCTTTCCTGTGGCCTGGACAGACACTGCCATCTTTATGTCCCTCTTGTCTTTACTCTCCTCCTGAGATCATCAGTAGCTTACAAACCCAATTTACATAAGAGTCTGATCCATCCATAACCCCAGAGCCTCTCCTGTCTGGGAAAGGTCATGTCTGATCACACACTGATTCCTGGGCTCTGAATATATCCTCTAGTCCATCCACTGTCTGTGGGACACATCTGTATTTACATAGTAGACTCCACTCATGTGTGTGGGGGGTGAGCCACGTCATAACACACAGAGAAACATGGCCACTTGGGAATTCCCCTCAAGCATCCTCAACTCCACACTCAGATAGCTCAGGCCTTGTGACATATTTTATAGTAAAGGCCATGCAATTGTCACTATAGCAAAGAAGTCACGTCTCATACTACATGGGGAAAGACGGCTGTCATGGGATGGTCTCTTGTGATTGCTCCCTCTCATATGGTCCAGTGTCACTTGGATGTCTTACTACCCATTGAGGGACCATGCAACTTCCACATCTTTGATTCTGTCAAGTCACTGTTCAAGTGCCAATTGTTGTGCTGTTATTCCTGGGGAGGTTATTTCTATTCATCCCAGATAAATTAATGACCAAAGAAACTATTCACATGCCCAGCTCAATGAACTAATGTGTTTCCTGGGGTTACATACATACAGGCACATGGGCACCCAAGAGCCAGCTGCAACTGCACCACTGAAAAGTCCTACCCCATCATGGCCGATAAATGATGGAAGCTGGTAACTTGCAGTAGCTATGCCACCAGAAAGCTTTGCATCCCTCAGGCATTTGTTGATTGAGTAGCACCAGGAAGGGTTTTTGACCATCTCAGATATACAAAGTGTTTTTAATTTCATGAACCTGATGAATCTCCTCTCTGTACAATTAAACCAGAGAATGTTTCAAACTGGAAGAACTAACTACCCAATAACCTTCGATGTTGGAATCCATTTGCCTCAGCATCCTTCGCAATTATATTCTAATTATGCACCCTACTGTCATATTTAGGAAGAAAAATTTTCTCATTGCTTTTATTTATATATAATCAAGGATTTATACCTTTTCAAATGAACTATTTAAACTTAGTTCCAAGATTTGAGGCATTATATATATATGTATATATGTTTGAGGTATATATATGATTTTATAATATAATTGTGTATATATAAAGATATGTATTTGAGGTATATATTTATATATATTTATTTATACCTTGGCTATATAAATCTTTTCTTTACATATAAATATATAGTTATATGTGCCTCAAAAATATATATAAAGGTTTATATATACTTTTATATACATATACATATATAGATACACATACACTTTCAAGATACATACATATATATTTGGTTTGAGAGATGTTGGATACTTATTTCTAACTATGATTAAATATTTTTGGGAAAATTATGTATCACTATACGATTTTGTAATACAAGTTGTATCTGTGTGTTTTCCATCTATTGGTTTTTGGATAATTCATTTGGGGTTCTTGTCTTACACAACACATTTGATTATTAATTTGTGTTTCAAAAACTTCCCTATTATAACAAGATAATCAAAGTTATCACTTCTAAAGGACTGATGCTATACAGTTGATCAGCTTTAGCACTAGATCTCAGAGAAATGAGATCCAATTGTGTTTGGCTTTGAACACTGTAGAACATTGATTTTTAAAAGAGAAAGTATAAGGGAATTGATAAAAATGAACAAAAGTTTGAGCAAGAAATAGAAAAAGAATGAATTTGACTCAGGGCATAGTTTAAACTGAGGACCACAGCTAGATAAACATCTACCAATAGTTGTCTACACTGCTCTGTAACAGCTTCAAAGAGCATCATTTATTAGCTCACTATTGCTGTGGATAAAGTTCTAAAGTCCAATTCAGCTAATATTTCTGCTTGAGCATCTTTGAGGGCAGTTACCGGTGATAACTAGGGCTCATCTGAGGCTTGCCTGAGGAAGGGTCTGCTTCTAACCTAAGCGGTAGTTGGCAAAATTTGATTCTCCATACACTGTCAGTCTGAGAGGCTCAGTTCCTTGCTGGTTGTGGGCCAAGCTTCACTTCTCTGTCACATTAGTTACTGCAAAACATGGCGACCAGTATGCTAGAGTCAAGAAAGATAATCTCTGAGCAAAAGACTTTGCACTTTCATGGGACATAATTATATATAGCCCATCATTTTTGCTGTGTTCCAAAGGTAAGACACAAGGAAGCGATCTCATCTGCGCTTCAGGTGTTGGCCTGCACAAGAGAACAAGGATTAAGAGGGAGACTTTAAGGTCAGTTTGTCCTAACAATAAAGGAAAAGAAAAACATTACTAATAAATAAGGGTTATTTTTTTTCACTGAAGAAATGGGTGAGCATGAATAATTATCTTCATTTTGAGTAAAGGCATCATCTTTCCTACTGATTTCCAACCTGAACTTCCCATCAATTTGACCCCAGAACCTATACTGTTTTCCACAATCACAATTGTTTCTAGAATACATGGCTTCTTCATGATAGGATCTCAGATTCATTCATGTGTGAGTCTGGGATAGCCCCAAGGTTGTGGACCCCCAGTCAAGCCTGGCAGAGCCAGCCAAATGGAACTCAAAGTGTTATTTCAGAACCTTCATGGATTCTTTTCATTTTAATTCTCATTCAATAGGAGGAGAGTTCTCAAAATGGCTCTAATTATCTGCTACATTTCTAAAGAGGCAGGCTCTTGCATAGTTGAAAGGGACTGAGCATCTGAAGGAGTCCTTCTGCAAGCGCAGGGGGTGGGGTGTTATCATTCTGCTAGAATGGTGTTCTAATAGCAGGAGCATCCTGCCTCTGGAAGGAAGGGGTCTTTTCAAATCAGATCACTTCTGTCTGTATTCTTCATTCCTCCACCTCATCAGCACAAATCTGATAAAATGCTTTGAAAATGACATGGGTTGAGGATGGGAGAGAAGCTCAGGCAAATCTAAGCAAGCATTCTTGTCTGCTAACTTCAAAGGGAAGCCAAGCTTTGAGGAACACGTGTACGGACTTAGCAAGCTGGAGGCTTAAGCCATGCTATGACAGTTTTCCTGTGTGTGTAGCATCCTGAAGTGTTAGGAGCATCTAATGAAGCCATAAGAAGCCTCAGGGCTGGGAGAACTGGATAAGTACTATCTTACTAATCGCTGGCCAGCTTTAGGGATGTTAGCAGCAATCACATGAAGTTGATAGATTATCTGCAAACTCTGTGTGAGGTGCTTGCTCTTCAAGCCATCCTTTGATTATGCCCTCATTGGCTTAAGCAAGTCAACCATTGTCCTCTTGTTACTTATTTATTTTAGGAGTATATATGTGTGTATGTGTTTGTGCATGAAACAGGTCAGCTTCTGATACTGTTCCTCAGGAGCCACCCACATTGATTTTTGAAGCAGGGTCTTTCACTAGAACCTGGAGTTCACAGGCCGAGGCTAGCAAGGCTGGGCAGCTTGTCCCAGGGATCCTTCTGTCCACCTGTGCACCACTAGGACTACAAGCTCATGCCACCATGTCCGTTTTTTCACTTGGGTTCTGGGATCACTTGTGATCAAACCATGGTCTTCATGCTTGCATATTAAACATCTTATCACCTAAGCTATCCCCCCTGCTATTTCATTTTGAAAACTGGTTAATAGGAAAAGCTGAAGAATCCACAACACATGTGGATTACAATGTCGACATTGCTGTTTTATCTTCCTTCCAGCCTCACCACTTCATCTTTCCTTCTCTCAGCATCAAAAGGATTTTTACATGTGTACAGTCAGAAGCCCACAAGGATAATATGATTTGGTCTAGACACAAATTTAGTTGCCTGTGAGGGCAAGCTTGGGGCCAATATCTAATGGCATCTTCACCACGTCAAATCTGAGTTCCCAGTCCAATATATGTATCACTGACCAAATACAAATCACTCCACAGTGAGGTGGCGAAAGCATGTAAGAGCAATGAGCTTTCGTTAATGCATTGTAGTCACATCCAGACAATAGTTTTTAGCTTTATAGGCTGCCACTTCATTAAAAAATCAGAGCTATGTTCAATGTCATTAAGACCCTGCTTTTGACTAGAATATCAGAACTATTATTTTTACTGCCTAAGAGTTGCTTGAGATGAGATGAGTTTGGATAAGATGCACACCATCTAGTTAGGCAGAAGCTGAGCTGTGAGGGAGATGATGCAACCCTGTTGCAGGAGTAGAGAGTGCTGGCTCTGATACTGTCTTAGAACAATCTCAGGGGTGAACTCAAATTGTCTTCCCAGTAATTGTAAGGTTTACTTATTTTTCCTTTTTAAGTGTCTTTGTGTATCAAGACGGTAACATTGTATCAAGCGAGAGTACTTTGTAGTTAATAAATGTTCACAGATTCATTGAGAAGAGTTTGAGAGATTGACAGGTAAATATGGCTACGTGTGTGTGTTTGTGTATGTGTGTGTGTGTAGCCACTATTACAATACAGTGATAGAAAAGGCTGCTTCCTTCCTTATGCTTTCAATATTAAATAGAGATGTTGCTGACATCAGCATCATTCTAGACATGCCGGGACATCACCATTAAGTAAGAGGTTGGCACTCCCGGAAGGATTAGAGAGGATTCAGCATCTAGTCATGACAGTCTGGGAGTTTGTTCTCTCCCTTTGGTATTTTACCCCTGAGTGGTATAAGGTTTTATGGAAGGCTTGCTTCATTCTTAGGGCCTTGGGAACCTACCTTACTTCATCTGGTGACTGTGCACTAGAACTGAGGGAGAATGGCGTGAGTAATGCCTTTTTAAGGCTGTTGTCTATGGCTATGCATTACCCAACTCTAAACCACCGCTCCCATCCAAGGGGTGGTATCATGAAAGCAGTTCAACAGATTAAACTGAAGTGCTGAAGAAGAGGGGCTGTTTACAGTTTTTTTTTTTTTTTTNTTTTTTTGCAAAAACAAGATTAGAAGCTTTGACTGGAGACTAAGCTCCCAGATAAGCAGGAGACAAGGAAGCAAGGAAGGGAGGTGACAGCATCTTTTAAACTTCTGCTTCAGCCCTGTAGAAGGTAGCTCAGGAGACTGACCTATCGATACTGAAGGGCACAGTGACAGCTAATGAAGGATTACACATGTTCTGTGGACAGTACTGTAATGCAGGGCTCTCCAAGGTCAGGCCTTCCCTTCCAGGTATGTTGAACCAGAAAATAAGTCTACATGGCTGCAGCTGCTAATGAATTCAAGGATAGTGGAATTCTTTACTATCCAAGCTTTACAGGTGACTGAGGAACCTGGTTTGCATGTCATAGGCTATTGGAAGAACTTTCCCAAGAGACATCCTCATTTCTCCCACCTTTTCCAATTCAACAAGAAGGACCTTTGTTTTTTTATATTTGTTTTACTGTTATTGTTAGAATTTTATACCTAAGTACTGTATTTACATCATATACTTCCCACATTATTTCCCCTCTAACTCCTCTCAGGTCTCTCTCGATCCCTCTCAACATCATGACCTCTTCTTTAATTGTTTTACATATGCGTGCCTGTACTGCGTGCACACACACACACACACACACAGATACAAACACAACTTGCTGACTCCACTCAATATTGTGCGTGTGTATACACGTGTTGGGACGAGCCCTTGAGTTTAGACATCCTATGGGGGCTCGTCCATGGCGACAACTGATTTCTTTAAGCAGCTGTTAACTATCTGTAATTTCTCATTTAGGGGTGGGCCTCATGGATCTGGGATGGGGTGTCAGCTGGTGTTGTCATTGCACGGTCTTGTTCACATTGTTAAGCTGTCACGAGTGCAATTCCGTGAACCCAAACTGTGTCAGCATAAGAAATAGCTCTATTAGAACGGGAGTGATAGCTTAAATTATTTTAGTGAGCTTGTTGAGAGTTAGTTTAACTGAAGCTTGGTTAACAGATGTTTTCAGTGAAAGTGGGGTTGAGTTTGTAAGTCAATAAAGCAAGGAAAACTTAAAGTTACCAAGGATAAAAGTGCCAGAATAGGTGAAAAGAATTGAGTTCTGCAGGCTAAAAACAAGAATTAAAAATGAAACCAAAAACAGCTGTCAAGAATGTTTCTCCCAACTTTAATGCAATGCCTCTTTCCCAGTTACATTTCTAATCTATGTGTATACTCTGTTTAGAAGGTCACAAGTGGCTCCATGGACCTCACCATCTCTTGTTTTCCATAACTTTGGCTTCAATTTTTCTTACCATTTCCCTCTTAGAGTCTTTAATACTTACACTTCTTTGGTTTTTGAGGCATCCTGGTGACAACTGCCAAGGCAAGTCTTCTCTCCTCATCCTTGAGCATGCTTCTGACCTCTGACCTCCTCGTCTTCAGGATCCACCGCTGCACCCTGCCACCATCCTCACAACTCTCTCATTTCCCGTAAATGTCTGGATTTTTCCAGCTGCTCACATTGGGCCGCATCTCCACACCTGCACTTTGCTCGCACCTATGCTGCCTGAGCACCATTACCTTTCTGATATTTCCCCAGATTTTTTTTTCTTTATGCTCTCCCTTTTCCCTACTGCTGGTCCTACCAACACATGGTTTACATGTCTGACAAACGGGCTTCCATTGTATACTCTGTTTCTCTCCTCCATGAGTGTCTTCACTTCACCCTTGGCACCTTTCACACTGGAGGTACAGACCTTTAGGCTTCCTGCCTTTAGTCTGCCTTAATCTGATCAGGTTGCTCATACAACAGGTGCTACCAGACATGAAATGCTCAGTAGTAGCTTTCAATAGCATGTCCTATCAAATTTCAAGAGCTCTCAAGAGCTCTGCTCTTCTCACTGCTGCCTTCTTTCTCACCTTGTCACCCTCTGTACTTTGTAGGGTCATTATCTCACTTCCTCCCGGTAGTCCTGGTTTATGTCTGGCTCTAACACAGATTTTAATGGTACCACTTTTATTCTGAGTAGTTCTACAAAAACAATAAATCACCTGCTTCACCTAGAACTTTAGTCATGATGGAGTTTGCTGCAGATTTCTTGCAGTTCTCTCTGTTTTAATTACCTCCCTGCTTGTCAATACTGACACACATGATGCTTCTTGTGAATTCCTTCCTCTCCCCACCATGGCCTCCTTATCACAACTCTCGTGTCTATCACACTTGTGCTTAAGATTATACAAAAGCCTTTCCATTTTCTCTGGTCAGTTAACTTTCTCCATAAACCTTAACCTATTGAGCCAGTTGCTCAAGGTCTTGTCGTACAGCTATGAGGGTCTTAGTTCTATTGCCGTTAAAAGACGGTATGATCAAAGCTACTCTTATAAAAGCAAACATTTGAGTGGGGGCTGGCTTGCATTTTCAAATGTTTAGTCCACCATCATCATGGCAGGGAACATGGTGGCACACATGGAACTGGAGAAGCAGTTGATCACTTTACATCCTGATTTGCAGATAGAAAAGAGAGAGATTAGGCCCAGCATGGGCTTTTGAAATCTCAAAGCCCACCCCCCAGTGACACACCTCCTCCAACAAAGCCACACACTCTAATACTTCCCAAAACAATTACATCAACTGGGACCAAGCTTTCAAATATATGAGCCTATGAGAGCCATTCTTAATCTAACTACCACAAGGTTATTCTGCTTCTGTGCTAATAAATATGGCCACATAGAATCCAGGACTAAATTTTTGTGCATGTATATGCAGTGATTGTCTATGCAGGCATGTGTGTTCTCGTCTGTGTGGGTACACATTTGTGTCTCTGTGCCTGTGTGGAGGTCTGAAGTTGGCATCAGGTATCTTCTTACACTTTAATTTTGAGTCAGAATCTCTTGATGAACCAAGAGCTCCCTAATTCCAGCTAGTCTAGATTTATAGCATGCTACAGGAATTCTTTGTCTGTGCGAACTCCAACTGTCATCTCTGTGTTATAAGCACTGCATTCATAGAGCCATCTCCCTAGCCATTGAGGCCCAATTTTTAAATCATGCATTAGCCATCATCTGTTTATGACTCAAAACTGTTATTCCTTTTTGTATTTATGACTCAATTAATTGTTAGGTAATACTTAGAGATTAAAAATTGCGAATAGAAATAGTTTAACGATAACAATGACAACAGCATTTTGATTTTATTTCTTCTACTTCTGATCCAAGGTTACACATATTCAGGAGTCATTTGCGACCTATTTCTTAACTTGCAGTGTTTCCAGTCTGAAATAATGTTGAGTTAAACTTCTTGATATCATCCCTTGGAGGAAGAGTCTGGCACTTTCTATACTAAAACCTCATTCTAGGTGTAAAACATTTGGAAGCAAAACTGCCCTTTTGTCATTTCTAATAAGCAAGCAATGATGAAATTTTTGTTCATAAAAAGTCTTCTCTTTTTCACATTCAGTTTTTTCCCATTGTTTTGAAGGTCAAACAGGATCTGGAAGCTATCCTGCTATATCTCTTGTGGGTGTATGCGTTTTTAAAATACCCTGACAGTGAAGTATTTAACAGGCTCTGATTGATTTACTGGTGAGTACAAAGAGTTTCCATGGAATTCAGGCAGATGTTAGTTCCTGTTAGGAAGGGACAGTTGGCTTAAAGCAACAATTTCTGATCTTTTCGAATTCCTAAAGGAATTCTGCTGAGTGCTGATGGGAGCAGCTGGAAGCAGACAGCCAAGGGCTGAGCAGAGTGAACTGATTTTCTCACATCCTTCAAGAATTGGTAGTTGGTGAAAAGAATGTAAATATTCATACAGTAAAAGGAGTTCAAAAGAAACCCCAAGTTCTTAAAATTAATAAACCAATACACCCAAACAAAACTGCATAGCTATGTGCACAGCTGATAAGAAAGAAAGAATTTCAAATATCTTTTGAAAGGAAGGAATAATGAACCAAGTTTGTTAAAAACAAAACCTCATTAACTGCTATGTAATAGAAAAAGAGAGAGATAGCACCAAGTAGGAAAAGGTGAACAAACTGTATGGACAGAGAACATGCACCAGGATGATGGCCACTGGCATTAACTTCGCTTCCCATCTGTTCTGAGCTCTGTTTCCTGGCCCTGTCATTTAATGATTTTTCTCGAACCTTCCATCCTTCCCTCTAAGCATTACCATTTTGGTAAGCTTTGATGTTCTGTTGCTTGTTTCCTCCGTGCTGCAACTATGGTTACCTGCTTTTAAAGGTTAGCATTCCTGCCGAAATCTCAGCATCAGCCTTTGTACATAAAGTTATTTATTTATTTATTTCTTATTTTATGAAGGTTATACTACCAACTAGCTATCAATATTAGTCTCTTTTTGGAATGAAGAATGAGTTTGCTTGACTACTTCATATTCTCCAGTATTGTTGCTAGGCTTCTATGGGCATGAATTTAGTTGAACCCCTCTCCCACTCCCCAGCCACAGTGTGGTTATAACGTAGAGCCCTGAATAGAGCATTATTTCCTAAATCTTATTACATACTTTATAAAAGCCTTGATATGGGTCTTTAGCACTTACGGTTACCAGGCAGTGGTAGCATATACCTTTAATTTCAGCGCTTAGGAGGCAGAGGCAGGTGAATCTCAGTGAGTGAGTTTAAGGCCAGCCTGGTCTACAAAGTGAGTTCCATGACAGCTAGGACTGTTACACAGAAAAACCCTGTCTCAAAAAACAAAAGCCAAAAACAAAATCTCAGCAATGTAGCAATGATGTTGTCTCTTAAAATCCTGCAATGTATGAATGCATTTGTTGGTGGGCACCAGAATCAAGTCTAAATAACAAATAAAGGCACTGTAGGTATTTATATGCAGGCCTTTATTTAGAATGCTTTTATTCTTCTTTAATATATAT
>LOEQ01003235.1:351252-383102 GCA_001685075.1 Bramus lutescens | reverse complement strand
GTAGACCAGGCTGGCCTTGAACTCACAGAGATCCGCCTGCCACTGCCTCCCAAGTGCTGGGATTAAAGGCAATTTTACCTAGATAACTTCTGGCAAATAGGTGCCTTGTAAGCATTTTCACTCCCTCTGTGATATAATTAATGGTATTTTCTTAATACAGTCTTAACGAGATTAAATTTTGGTGAAATAGAAATTATCATCATTACTTTTTGTGTCTTGTGCTCTTGAGTAGGTCAAAGCCTTTAAACATTCCCCTCATTTTTAGATAGAAGCTTTTGTGTTTAGATCATTGACCCATTTTGAATTGTAGCAGAAAGGGACCACTTTATCTTCTCCTATATGCGTGTCTAGTTGTCCCAGGAGAACTTGAAGAAAAGATGACATTTCCCCCACAGAATTATCCTTGTAATCTTACTAAAAAAGCAAACAATTGATTACACACATATGCATGAATACCTGGTTATTACATACTGTATTAATTTATTTGCCTATTTTCATACTGATGCCTAGATGCCTAGATTAAGTATAATAGGTCCTGAAAATCTACTATCACAGCAACAATTCCACTTCTCAGACACCAGTTTTCTTTGTAACTCTTCCTTTTCAATATGACAAAACAAAATACCTTACAGAAGCAACTTATAAACAGAAGTGTTTATTTTAGCTTGTGATGTCATTTTGTCCTGATAGAGAGGGCATGGTGGGGGGGCATGGTGGGGAGTGCACAGTAGAGAGTGTATGATGGGAAGACATGGTGGGGAGATCACGGTGGGGAGGACATGGTGGGGAGGACATGGTGGGGAGGGCACAGTAGGGAGGGCATGGTGGCGGGAAAGAGAGTCTCTGACAGTGGAAACATGTGGTTGCTGCTTCTCATACCATGGCTGAACAGAAAATAAGAAGTGGCTGTAATCTACAAAGCCACTCCAATGCTCCACAACCTCTCCAAAGAAAGCTGCCATCACTAAGAGACCAAGGGTTCAAACACACAAGCCTGTGAAGGGAACTTCATGTTCAGACCATAACAAGCACTGATTTGCATTCTGTTTCAGTAGGTTAGAGGATGTCCAATATTCTTCATTACTATTAAGAATCAAAGCTGTGCCAATTTTGTTAGTCTTTATGTATACGAGGAGTAGGGAGGGATTGGAACATCTCCTAAATGCAGTTAAATGAAGAGAAGATGAGAAGAGCAATAATGCAAAATCCCTGGAGAAAAAAATAATAGCATGTTTATATACTTGGGGCTCGCACACAGAAACAATAAACCAAGGTTTTAATTGAATAGGAAACTAGCAAGTCCAAAACAGAAGGGATACATAATGTTCGAGGTGATTATAGGCTTCAAATTCATGCTGAAATGAAATTGAATTTAGTAGATGTGAAGGAGTCTAAACAAATAGTAATACTTTTGAGGTTAGACTCAACTCTGAGTTGTCATACATTAAGATACATTCAATTTTATCCTTGTCAGAGGAGAAATATGTCTTCAGTTAGAAGTGAGAGATTTGTAGAAATATGAGACTACGCATTATTAGAAACACATATTAAAAGGATCAAGAATGCTGTATACAAGAAAAATAGGAAAATTATACCATACTTCAGGCTCACAAACTACCTATGAATGGGTTGCAAACTTGAATATTAATTAGAATCATTGGAGAAGTGAAAAGTTTAAGTCATATGCTATTTCTGATTTTGTACCAGTGTTAATTTTTGTTGTGATAAATGTAGTTTTTTGAATTGATTCCATTAATAGAAGTTAAATGAAGAATACACAAAAATGATCATTTCTGTAGCTTATCTAAAGGTCTAAAATTTTCTATCTAAAGGTTTATTTCAAAATGAAAAGCTATTATTAATCAGAATGTTTGAGCAACTAGATTGATTTTAAGGGGTTAGGGTTTGTAGTTCTATTAGAATATTTTTTGGTATGTCTCAAGATACTTACCAAATAGTAATGCTTGGAAGTACCAAACACTCCAACTATCCAAATCCTTTTAAGTGAGCAAACATACTTAAATGTTTTCTAAGACTTCAGAAACAATGTGCTCATGAAGACAAGGAATGGTGTTATCAAATGTGTATTGAGAGTCTTGAAGGTTCTAGTCTTTGAAGATGTAAAGATGATAGAAATGCCACTCCTGTGTCTATTGGGTTTTGAATTCAAAGAAAAGGGTAGCACAAACACTATTATTTTTTTTAATAAATGCTGATAGGCCAATAGCCAGGCAGGAAGTATAGGTGGGGTGACCAGGCAGGAAGTAGAGGTGGGGCAATGAGAACAGGAGAATTCTGGGAAGAAGAAAGCTCAGTCTACAGTTGTGATACAGTTGCAGAGGAAGCAAGATGTTACTGCTTCACCTAAAAAGGTACCAAGCCATGTAGCTAACACAGACAAGAATTATGGGCTAATATAAATTATAAAAGTTAATAAGAAAACTGAGCTACTAGGCCAACAAGTTTATGATTAATGTGGACCTCTGTGTGTTTCATTTGGACTGAATGGCTGAAGGACTAGGTAGGACAGAAACCTCAATCAACACAGTGTAGTAATACTTGATTCACATGAAGAATAAGTGGGCCACAAGGGGTGGTGTGAGACTCATTCTGGGTAGAAGTGAGTTTCTGAAGTACCCCAACCATGAATGGCTCCAGTACAATATTTTATTAAATCATTTCTTAGCATATATTGGAGATTGGCTCCAGAAACCCCCTTCCCTTGAAACTCAGGTCTTCTTGATAAAATAACACAGTGTTTACATGGAACCTCAGCACATCCTCTGATACAATGCACATTGGATCATCTGTAATACCTGATGAAGTAAATATTATGTAAATAGCTGCTATACAGTATAATTTAGGAAATAATTGCAGGAGACTACATTTTCAGTATACCCAGACATCTTTTCTTCCAAACAGATTGAGTGTACAGTTGTATGAATCTGTTGATGTGGAACCCATAGTTATGAAGAATCAACAATATCTGCCTTGTTGAGAACAACACGGTTGTCTTGACTACATGGAAAAAGGTTTTGATTAGCTGTTTTCACCTTTGAACCTCCCAAGATCAAATGACATTCAAGCATTTTATATATTGTAGAAAAGATGGAGATGCCTCATCAGGAGTATAAAGATTAATTTTTGCATCATTCATAAGAATGATGTTCTTTCTGGGAGACCTGTATAATGGGTGGTGTCAACATGCTAATTACAGCACAGCTTAGAAACAAGTTCATTAGTTGAATTATTAGTAGAGCTCTTTCAGTCTTGTAGAATATGTTGATCTCTAAAAATCTTCATAATTTGATTTTATACCATTTGGGTGAAAATATTCAAAATGTCTTTAGACAGCACCTTTGAGAACTCAAGTGTTCACTTTAAACCAAATGAAATAACTAAATTTTGTATATTTCTAAATGAAATACCTCATATTTCACTCTGATGTCAAAAAGAATGATGTTTTTATGGAAGTTATCCTCATTGTGTGGGAGTTCATGCACTGAATGATACAGGAATTGCTTCATTATGGTAAGGGAATCACATTTTGACACATGATCTCAGGTCTTTGACTTTCTGAAGGAAGGTGGGGTCTGTATCTTTTCCTACAGAATATGTGTTGACTGAGGTTTCTGTCCTGCCTGGTTCCTGCATTCATTAGGTCCCAAAGATATCACACAAAGGTCTACATTATTTATAAACCAACTGGCCTAATATCTCAGGCTTCTCTTTAACTCTTACAGCTTATATGCTTCTTCTGTGGCTAGGCCAGGACTGCCAACTAGGACTTCCTTCTTCCCAGAATTCTCCTGTTCTCATTAATCCACCTCTGCTTCCTGTCTGGTTGTCCTGCCTATACTTCCTGCCTGGCTACTGGCCAATCAGTGTGTATTTAAAATATAATTGACAGAATGCAGACCATTATCCCACATCAAATATGGGCCAAGTAACTCAGAATCAGTAAAATATGAGCAGCCCCCGTACTTCTGAGGGCACTTCAAAAACAATTCATGCAACTTTCTCTAGTTTTTCCTAGGTTTCTCTTAGGCAGAAATCATCTACCAAATAAACCTGCAGTGAGACCACCACACAAGAGGGTCTTTGATAAGGTGTTCTGGTCCACTTCAGCGGGAAGACCAGACACTCAATTCAGCAAGACCTTCAGGTCACAGTGGCCAATGTGTTTGTCTCACTGTGACATCCTGAGGACTCCCAAGTAATTACTGCCCAACGAGTGCTTCTTCCATTTCAGTTTCAAAAACTGTGGCACAGAAGGAAAAGCAAAATGTCATTAAAAGATACTACACTTACCCTAAGCGTGGTGTCTGCCATGCATACCTTGGTAGTAAACAACAACTCCCTAACTGCACTTAAGACCAGCTCAACAAGAGGAAATCATGCCTGTACTAGATTAAAAACCTACCTTACTAACTATTCAATCCTAGTGAAAAAATGGTAATTGGAGGAAAATCTGCAACATCTAATTTATTAAGCCAACATAATCCCTAACAACAATCTATAAACACGTGTTCTTATATATGTCTATGCAAATAGTTTTCACCCCTTGTCAGGGAAACATTTCTTCACAGCAGAAACTACTACAGAAAACCGCAACCGATTAAAATGTAGAGGTCTGGAGCCCAGTTCCAATGGATGCATCTACAAACCACCCCCACACCTAAGGCTCAGTGAACACTGCAGAAGAGAGAGCAGAAAGTCTGTAAGAGACAGAGGATGGAAGTTGACTGTGAGATCATGTCTCCTAGAAATATCAGAAGCTACACTTGCAAATCTCCACCACATCACTGCTTAAGTGTGAGCTGAACCAGGATGGAAACAATTGGGCTTGCCAAACTGGGTAGGGAAAAGTCTGTGATGCATTAACCATACACAAAAAACTACAGGCCACTGAGGAAAGCTGGGAGAGCTGGTCTTTTCTAGGGAAGAGAACACCAATGGTTTGTCCAGTGCCCAGTGTTCAACCTTAAAAACATTCCCACAAGTAGCGTTCTACAGACTGAATGCATCCTATTTGTAATATATATGTATATATGTGATAACCATTCTTGAATGGCTAATCTGGAATGAACTAAAACCCCCAAATGGGGGAGGGCACACCTGTAAGAGACTTTTGCTTAAGTTGAAGTGGGAAATTCCACTTATAATTCAGATCTTTGAGGTGAGAACACACTCTTTTAATGTAGATCTTTTGATCAGGGAATCCTACCTCTAATCTGGGCTACACCCTCTCCTGGAAGCTTGTATAAGAACACGGAAGAGGGAAGCTCTTTGGCCTTTGCCTAACCAGCAAGTCCAGTCCTTTCCTTCAGAGGTAATAGAGTCCACTTCTTGAGGATTCTGGCGTATACTGAACACCAGTTGAGACATCCAGTCTTGCGGACTGAACAATTACTGGGTTCTTCGACTTTGTGATCATAGCCAGTTGGATTAGATGGACAATAGTAAGTCATTCTAATAAATCCCATAAGTATGTATGTATATATATATATGTATGTATGTATGTGTGTCTATATATGTGCTTGTATACACATGCATATATGCATATACACACATTTATATAACTGCATGCACATATATATTCATTATATAAGTTCTTACTCTAGAGAAACTTGACTAATGCCATATATATTTACATATATGCATGCGATAACAATTATTTATGGAAGAGGCACTGAATTTGACTGAGAAAAGAAAGGGATATAGGGGAGGATTTGGAGAGAGGTAAAGAAAAACAGAAATGTGATTATATTATAATCCCCCAAATTAAACAAAAAATGGGGAAAAAGATTGCACTTGGTGACCACTTTAATGAGGTATAACTAGAAAAGTCAAATATACATCTGAAAAAAAAAATCACTAAACAGATGTAGGTTTGAAGGTCTTCGCCTGCAGGAGGCTCACCTGCAGTCCATAAAAATTAATTTACTAGTCAACTGATCTAACTTTAAGTATACTCTAGTCTTTTCATACATCTACCTAGAAGCAGTCACTTTGATTAATTGTGTCTTTAGTGGGGAGGACTCCGCTGAAATCTGCTCACCAAGGTAACAGCTGCTGAAGAGAGAGTGAGTTCCAGTGGACTGGAAACTAAGGCCTGATTTTCGCCTTTCCAGCCGCCTGCTTCCAGTGAAATGAAATAGTCTGTGCACGGAGGTATTTGGAAGCAGTCTGTAGGAAAGAAAATAAACTACATGCATTTTGAAAATTTGATTTTTATGGGGAGAAAAAAAGTGAAGGTCTAATTTAGAGCACAGTTAAGAAGGCAATTTGCAAATGATTTAGGATATCTGAGTGTGCCATTTTATATCCAAATGGGAGAACATTTGGAGTTGCTGCGTGTTGCAAGCAAATGAGGTTTTCGGGGAAAGATGCATGATGAGTAGCGACTTCCTGTAGGCAAAATGCTGAGGGTGAGGCAATCTCAGAGTCGCTGGGCACATGCAATGTATGCACCATACAAACCTGCCGTTCTTGGGGACCTGTGCCTCCCTCCAGGCAGGGTGCAGTATTGCATGGATATGAAATCTAGCTCATTGTGTATGAAAATGTTTCGCGGCTGCATGACCACAGCCAGGACACTCTGAGAGCGTAGAAACTTGGGCTCATTTGCCAAACCTCACCAACCCCTGTCTTTATCTGCCAGCTACTCCCTTTCACTCTAATTACACTAATTAGAGAAATGCAAATTAAAAGTGGGGGGATTTGGGAAAGGAGACTAGAAAGGCACGAAGGGAAAGCGAGCTATTTATCTGAGAAGGGAAAAATGCTGTACCATGACTTTAGCAATTTAGTTTTAATTAAAACTCCTGGCTCACATTCTGGGACAAAAGCAATTTTTACAAGGTTGCTAAGTTGGTCTTGTTTTGGTTTGGTTTTGTTTTAGGCAGTGTTTCAAATGCGTGATCTTCAATTTTAAGTCAGAATTCCTAAAATAATGTAAATGATTTGTGGGAAAGACCTAAGCTGTGAAACCAGATAGAAAGCAAAGAAATTCTCCTAAGATTTCCAATCTGAACATGGAGATGTGTTTGCCTTTTGTGGTTATTCCTGTGTATTCTAACTATGCAAAGTTTAATTAATTTTTAAAATTAGATTTCTGCTAATTTCAATGCCCCTCCCTCCAGTTGAGGCCGAATTCCAGGAATCCTAGGAAAAGGACCAGAAATTCCCCTCTGGTGTGTTAGTGGGGCCTCCTGAGCCCCCTCCAGGGATGTCCACACCATCATCCCCACACACAGATGACCCTTCATCCTGTCTGCTGCAGAAGTGTTCTCCCCTGCCGCCCTCCACGCAATGGGAAGCAGTCTCCAGCAGCAAGCTTTCCGAGAAGTTGGAGCCTAATCATCACCAGCAGATCTGCTACATCTTAGAAACTATATGGGCTGCGGGTCACCCCCACTGTGGCCCTATATTCTAGCTCTGTGACAGTTACTTTGAACCAACCTCGCACTCTTGGGGTTCTCTGAGGAGAGGCAGCCATCACGTCTATCTTACAGTGTAGCGGGGAAGTGGGAGACAGAGGTCCACAAGCCAGGATCTCTTATGTCTTCTCAGAAAGGACAGCACTCTGAAATTTGATGCCTCCCCAAGGGTTCAGCAGGTGGTCAGGGACCACTGTCTTCCTACAGAAAATTAGACCCTAGTCTGTACGAAGAATTCCGTAACGCCAGTCCTCATGACTTGAGGGGCACATGCGTGCCTGCTTGCCTGCCTGCGCGTATGTCTGTGTGTGTATGTGTGTACGTGTGTGTCTTTGCATGTGGTGTCTTTGCGTGTGTATGAATTAGAAAGGAAGTTCTCTGTGAAGAGAAAAGACAGTGCCAAGCTCCTCTCTAATTGTACTACCAGCGTTCATGAACAACTTGACCCAAGGCATTGTCTCCTTTTCCACCTGGGTACTGGTGGCTAGACTTACTGGCTCAACTCGCTTGGCCACTTTTTATATCTCACTGCATTTCTGAGTGGACCTTCTGAAGTAGCAATTAATAGATAATGAACAATGAAGTTGTCAAAAGAACAGTCTTCAGATATTGGCTTTTAAATTATTTTGTATATTAATTCTAGTCCACAACATCCTGTACGTAATTATCTATGGAATTCCTAGTGAATTCTGTGAGACTTAGTCAAACTTCTTACTATAGAATAAGACCTTTCCTCTTTCTTCCCCCTTTCCTCCCCCTCTCCTTTTCTTGTTTCCTCCTTCCTGCTTCACTGAACTTCTTACACACTTTCTTCTTCTGCCTGCTTTCACTGGCTCAACGTCTATTCTCTCCATGACCTTTTAACTGGATAGTTTCTTTAGGAAGCAGCAGAAATCTTTTAGGAGATACAAGAAACTGTAACTAGGTGAGGAATAAGTATGGAGCTAGAGTGGGGTGTAACATACACTATGGGAAAAAAATAATGTACCAACCTTCCATAGAAGCTAATGAAAAGGGGCTCAAAGGGACTATGAATTTGGCAGTAATTGGCAAGCTAGCAGCAAGATGAAAGAGGAAGTGTTTGATCACTTATACAACTTATAGAATCTATGAGAGAAAGTGAGTGAGAGAGAGAGAGAGAGAGAGAGAGAGAGAACCTGCCTTTAATTACTTTAATTAGGCAGGAAAACCTTAGCCATTGCTTGTAACAGGGATAGACAGGAATTTCTCCTGAGGGTGAACCATTATGAAAAGCAAGCCCTATAACTACATCTTAGCGGTCACATATAGGGTTCTGTGGTATTTCATAGAGCAACCCTTGGCATATAGCAGATGGTGTTTGCCAAGGCTACGCTCAGCATTGATTTGATGAGCCTCTACTCTGTTTCTTCTTACCTGTTAGACAACAAGAAATCTTAAAAGTCTCAGGGGAGGAAATGACAGCAAATACTTTTGGCAACTTAGTTTGAACACAGGCAAACACTGAGATCCACATACACACACAGCTTGTATTAAATGGTAGCTAAGGGCCATATCCCACTGAGAGAGGAAGCAAGCACAGTCCATAAAATTAACTCTGTTCCAGAAAAAAATAAAACATGTAGTCTGTTCCCAGCGCTGTCTTTAATCAGTACCACCACACCAACAATTCTGTAAGTGCAGCGAGATCATGAGGAGGCATGGAAAGGCTGGGTCAAGCCTGGAGCCAACTGCTTCCTAATGTGCATATAACTCTGCCCCACGAAATAGGATGACAGATAAAACCACTGTGTCTTTACATGGTAGTCCAAAGAGTATAGTCTTAATTAAATAACACCTAGGAGACTTTTCCAAGATCTCTGCTTTCTGTAGAAGCTATTATGCTAATACACTTTAGGAACTTCATTGATTTTGAAAAGTTACAGAATTCAAATGGTCAAGAATTCATAGAAAGCAAAGCATGGTGTAGCTTACCAGAGCCTGGAACCCCCCAGTTCTGATCTGACACTTCAAATCTGACACCTCAGATAATTTATTGTGTTTAACTTGCTTCAGATTTATTGTTCAACAAAGGATTCTGGTTGGTTTTTAAAAAGAAAAAAATTCTGTGCCAAAGGCCATAATGTTTCCCATTGTCTCTATCGTTGATCCATATTCCTATAAGATTTGATGTCAATGCATGACTAAGGAATTAATTCTGTGTTCAGTTATCATGATGCCATTTGCAGGAGGTTTCTAAATACTCAGTCTCAGCCTCTGTTTATTTCTTGTGGGCTGGCAAAACTTTTCACATGAGCTTTCCTGTCTCTCACCACCCTGGAGGAGGAGCCTGTCTCTATTACACCTGGTGTAATTCAAAGTATGGCTTGAGGTGGTGCCAGTCAAGCCAAGATGCTCTTCAATGCAGCATCTCTGGGAGGAGTTAACTCCCCTTCCTGGCCATTTCATAGAAATTGTGCTGGCTACCAGACAAAGGCAGAAGGCAAACACACTGGAGCCACCCTAGCACCAAATTTGGGGGAGCTTCAGAGCAAAATGAAAAAATACAAATCTGGTTCTTCAAACTAAACCAAACTAAACCAGACCAAACAAATGAAAATCCAAAGCATCAAGAATGAGTACATGGTAAGTGACCGAGGAAGACACCAAACATCTGGCACACATACACGCACACGCACACACACACACACACACACACACANTACACACACTACACATACAAACAGCACAAATACCACACACCACATGTACACACACACACACACACAGTGGACACTATGCTTATTCTATGTTGAATTCTTGCTTACTCCAAGATCCAGAGATCCAACTTGGACCCATAGTGTTCGGCATGATTGCTTTGATTAAATCAACTAGATAAGGCTTTTTAAAAAATCATAGATAAAACTTATTTAACTTCCGCCTTTTAAAGATGTAGCAGTGTTAAGCTACTGTTCTTTTTCATCTTTGCCATTCATTCTGCCACCCTTGACCTTTACCCCATCATCTCTGAATAATTCCTTCAGCTGTTGAAAACATCCTGCTTTTGTGCCTGTAGCCTATACCGGCCGAATATATTTTTCTGTAGAGTTTATTTCTCTACTGTGTCTTTATATTTCTCTTGGCTCAGTTCCACCCACCATTCTTTTATCCAATAATGCAGTGTCTGTCTAACAGCTGTGATATTCCTCAGTTGTCCTCTGCATCTTGTTCAGTGGGCCTTGTACAGCATCCACATCACTTTCAAGACATGAGCTCTCCAAGAAGAGGCTGTTATTAGTGGCTTATTGTGTGGGTCGGAAAGGGAACCGGTGAGTGGGATCTGCTTTGCAGCTTAAAGCCATATCTAATTGCAACAGGTACACTTTCTGCAATAAAGACCCCCAAGAACAGTTAGCAGTATCAAAGTTTGGTTGCTCTAACACCATTTAAGAATTATGTTCATAAGTCATCTCAAATATCTGGCTAGATGATAATTATAATGGTTAATGCTCACTGAGCAATAATATGGCAGACTCTGGGTGTACTCGTTTTTATGTAAGTGAACCCCTTAATTATCTTAGCCATCTTGGGAAGCAGATATTGTTTTTATTTCCACAGATGATTTAACTCTGGAATTCCTGAGATTTGGGACCATGTTGGTGAGATGGTAGAGCTGGCTTTCAATAGTAACTTAGGAATTGATGAAAAGAATTTTGAATTTGGGGTGTGGAAGTGACACATGCTCAACACGTTAGTATGCCAGTCTCCTAAGGCAGCTTCAGTCTGAGCTTAAGAAAGACCTGGCTGTGCATTGTGTTAATACTGTACTTGAAACAGTGATCTCAGACCTTGACCTGTACAGCAATCACCCTGAGAGTTTCTGCAGACCAGATGACTTGGCTCCCTCTGAAAAACTTCTGGCTTAGTGCTTGTGGTGGTTGATCTCACTTGCTAGTTTGATGAGATCTGAATCATCTAGGAGATGGGCTTGGAGCACTGTCTGCAGGGCTTATCTTGACTATGGTAATTGCGGTGAGTGGGAAGACACCTGCTGTGAACCACACCATCCTTGGGATAAGGAGAAAATGAGCAGAGAACAGATGGTCTCCACCCTCCGCTGATGGGATGCAGTGTGAGCTGCTGCCCCCATCTCTGGCTGGACTTCCCACCGCGGAGTCCTGTGCCCTTGACTGGGAGCCACAACAAACCTCCGGGCTTGCCTCAAGTCATTTTCTTGTCAGGATATTTTCGTCCCAGCAACAGAAAAGCAGCTATGTTAGTGGTTCCTGGTGCTACCTCTGAGTTCACATGTCTTCCATTCTCCCAGATACGAATGCGGCTGCACAGAGCTGAGCTCAGTAGTGGGAGACTCTGAGGCTTTTCAGGATAAAGGAAAACCCAAGGACGAGATCTATGAAAAAAGAATCTGTTTGCATTGAACTATACAAACTGCAAGCTTCACCTATACAAACAAGTATTCCTGATGATTGCACTCGAATAAAAGCATCTTTCATTTCAATGTAAGATGTAGAAATTCTATTTATTTGTGTCATCCTTACTCTTCTTTGGAAAGCATTCAGCACCCCCCTCTTTTGAGAGACATGGGACAATTGAGTAAAAAGTATATGGTTCCCATCTACCTCTTTCTTTCCAGCATCAAAGTTCCCTGCCAGGGGCTACATTAGTTTAAGTCTATAAACGTCCATTGACACCTCCGTGCATTGTGTTGGTTTGAATAAATGCATCATGGCATGTATCCAAAATCCTACTCAAAATTAAATTAATTGCTACTAAATAATCCAAGTTTTGTGTTTTTCTTTGTTCTTTGGAACACATACTTTCCTCAGGAGTAAAATCATTCTCATCTCATTGAAAGGACCCATCTGCTCCCCGCCGCACCTCTCTCCTCCCCTCTACTCCATCCTCTCACATTTTCTCTCTCTCTTTCAACTAGAGAAGGGATAATAGAAAGAACTCATTGGCTAATTTAAATTTTGTTCAAAGGTAGGAAAAGTCCCCATAAAAGATGCTTTGCTTCAGACTTCAATGGCAAATCAGCCATGGGATTAAATGGATTAGTGTAAAAAGCTTTCTCAAAAGAAAAGAAAATCCATTCTTATTTTCCTCCGAGTGAATGTGGCTGCGATTTCAATGGCCCTGACGGTACCAGTGAGGCAGCCACCACACAGATGGACAGTAACAGCTGTCCTGCCACGCTGGGGTGGGCAGTGACTGGACACAGGGCAGAATGCAGAAGACGCCTTGTTTCCTGTGAATCTTTTTATGGTGGGCGGGGTTTCCTCCACAAGGCATCTCTTCAGTATATATCAGTGTATTTGACAGGCAGCGTGTTCTGGCAGAAAGATATAGGGGCTTTTGGATTCAGTCCAGTCTAGGTTTGAATCCTGGCTTCCGAACTTGGTTCATCCCCACCTCAGAGATTATTAAAGTGATGGAGAGCAATGGCCGCGTCTGCCCTCTAAAATATGTGAAGCTTACAAGGAACTTAAACAATGCCAGTGAGTTGAGTATCGCATATCGCCAAAATCACCTCAATAGGGCAATCATCTGACTGTCCATAGAGGGAAACGCTCATTCATTCATCTGTCTTTATTCAATACTTGTGTTAGCACTTCATGCAGGCATTGGAGAATATCAGAAGTTCTTTTTTGTTACAGCCTCCTTCTTCATAATTGATTTTACTAGGCATGATGTTAGCCTCGAATGTTTTAGATACCTATAAAAATGTACTTACAGTACAGTATCTTTTATGTTCAAAAGTTTTATAGAGAGATTGGCTGAGCATAGCAGTGGCATGTACCTATACCTCCAGCTAATTGAGAAGCTGAGATGGGAGAGTCACGTTAGTCCATGAGTTTTATGGCTAGCCTGGGTAGCATAGCCACATGTTCTGTGTGAGAGCTGCCAGCAGAGTGAATGAGAATAAGGAACATTTTTACCTCGAAATGTATACAGAAAATTTCTACACAGATGGTCTGTTTTGTGTCTTTTTCTCTGTACTAATTTACATTTAAACAACTTTTATTTGGGACTAAGAAAAGAACACTTTTCATTAAACCTTTAAAAACAAAGTAATTATCGTGATAGCGATGCTGATGATCAGAAATTACCAATTCATCCTTCATGTGTTGGGGGTGTGGCTTCATACTCTAAAGGACAAAGTGAGGAATAAGAAACACATCCTTTGCTTAAGAACGTTTCAACAGAGCTGCGGGTAATTTGCTTGCCATATGTTTTCTTGGATTAATATGGCTAGAGAACCCAAATTAGCATCTCATGAATCAGATACTTATTCTCTTGTTTGCCACATATATTAATATAAATATTTCACCTTAGCATCAAGTTTTTTTAAAGGACCAAAGAATAAATTTCCAAATTTTTAAATGAGGATCATTAAAATGATAGGAAATAATGAGTATCTTATACAGGAAAGCAATTACTTAAAGAATATCTAAGTACACCCACATCCCACAGGAAAGCATCCCAGCTCCCTAATCCCATAGGACCTTGAGCTTAAAAGCTTTGCTACTATCTCCCTCGTTTTTCATCTTGGCTTAGAGACTCATACTGACCAGTCTTCTAGATTAACGTGAACACTGCTAGGGTGTCCATTCTGTAATGGGTGGCTGGTGCTTCTTTCCATGTCTGGGTAATCTTGAGCGGAAACACATAGACAGAAGATGACATTGTGGTGGATTTCATTGCATCATTACTTCTGGTACAAATGGGATTTCATCCCTTGTATGAAACACCTTAGCCCTTTCCCTCAATGTTTTAAATGTCATGTGTCCTAAAATCACATACAAGAATACTTTGAATTTACCAAAAGCTTACCAAACTTTACCATTTTATTTGCTCTGGAGTTCTTACTAGACTACCAGCCAGACTCATGGAATGTTCAGAACAGCAAGGTGCAGCCCAGAGCAGAGTGCCCTGGTCATACTGTCAGAAGTGGAGATGATGCATCAGTTATGGCATCTACTAATAGCTGAGGGGTCTCTACCTAGTTATGACACTGGAGACCCAAATAACAACTGTGTTGCACTTGCTGCCAACACCACATAATTTGTGTTTGTACTTGAGACCTGATAGCAACATATTTTTTTCTTGTTTGAAAATTATTTCTTTTCCATATTTGATTTAACTCATTGTTATAGCTGTCCAGCTTGAAGGAAGAAAATATTTACATAATGTACTTTTGGAAAGGTAAACAAACTATAATACATCAGATTTGCTCTTTCTGATTTCTGTCTTTGAAGAAAAAATTTTTGAAACGGGTATTATTCTTATTAATTCATCATGATTTTCCTTAATATTTGGTTAGTCAATTTAAAAGAAAGAGGGAGACATATTCTATTTTATGCATATGTGCATAAGAGTGATGAAATGTAGTTTTCCTTTAAAGCACAAAACTTTTATGTGATTGGAAAATAAGGCAGGATATTGTAGTCTCCCTATCCTAGTTAGGGTTACTGTTGCTATGACAAAACACCATGATCAAAAGCGAGTTGAGGAGAAATGGGTTTACTGGGCTCACATTTTCCACATCGTTGTTCACTACTGAAGGAAATCAGGACCAGAACTCAAGTAGGGCTGGAAACCGCAGGCAGGAGCTGATGTAGAGGCCAAGGAGGGGTGCTGCTTCCTTACCAGCTCCCCAAGGCTTGCTAAGCTTGCTTTCTTATAGAACCAAGGACCACCAGCCTAGGGTAGCCCTCCCATATAAATCACTAATAAAGATAATGTCCTACAGGCTTGCCTACAGCCCAATCTAATGGAAGCATTTTTTAAATTTAGACTCTCTCCTCTCAGATTGCTCTAGCTTTTGTCAAGTTGACAGAAAACAAGCTGGTACCCTTTCATTAATGAATGGCAGGTAGCTAGTTAAATCATTTCTAGTGCTCAAATGAGGGGTTTGTGATACCCACCCATGTGCAAGCCTGGGTAAGGTCAACAAGGGACCAGTGGTGATTCCAACAGTGAGTGATAGAATATTGGAAGCCTATCTCAACTCAACCCACTGCAGGTTTTTTTCTTGGGTTCTCACCAGGCAACCCATGGCACTGAACAGACAGCATCACCGAGGCAACATTACCCATAGGGAGCTCACAGCAGGGAGGGCAGAGATAGCTTGAGCAATCTACAATAGATGGTATTGTGGGACCCATTATTCTTTTCAGAGGGGAGGCTGAATGTTCATGAGGACATATAATTCATGAGCAACAGTGTTGGAATTTGAATTGCATGTTCCTTCCCTATAATGTTGACTTTTCTGGAGGCGGGGCTGGGAGGGGGGTTCTGTAAGACATTTCAAGTGGGAGGCAGAATGGCAGAGACAAAATGAGAGGGCTTAAGGAGGGGAACTGGAACGATAGAGCATTGAGTGTATCAGGGATGGAGCTCTAGTGTCATAGCTGGCCATCTGGCTTAACCCACTACAGTAACTACTGGGAAAAGGACACAGGGACAGCAGTCAGAGCAGGAAGGAAAGGGTCTTAGTTTTAGATCCATTGCATTACTATTGCTTATGACTCTAGCTCATATTTGGAGCCCACAGTTGGGAATCTGAATGGGATTAGAAATTGGTGGTACATTTCCTAGGGAAACCATGGAGATAAAGTTATTTGAGGCCAGGATACTGATGAACTCCTTCTTCCTGGAAGGCTAGATGAAGGGTGCCAAGTGAGCGAGAACTGTAGTACCCTGTGTTCTAGAAGCTAGGGTTGGTCACCACGCTGCTCGTGGAACATGGCACTAGGGGCAGGTTTTTAATCACTTCATACAGTTTCCTCCTTCACTGCCTCAACCATCCCCCAAGGTGGATTTTATCATCCATATTTTACAACTGTAAACAGGCCAATGTCATGGAGATGTGAGACACCAAAGATTTCATTTGAACACAGTCTACTTCAGGAGCCCATTGTTCAGGTTAAATCCGAAACTCTCCTGAGGGAAGGCTCATTTGTTAAAGAATTATTTGAAACATTTGAGGGGCTGTCAGACCACAGAGCTCTAACTTCTTTCAGGGAACTAATTCACTGAAGAATTCATAACTGAATAACTGTTAGGATGTGAGTTACAGTTGGATGAAACAGGTTACTGGGACAATATCTTTGATGGATATATACTGAATCCAGACCTCCCTCTTCTCTATTCACTGGTTGCCATGGAGTGAGAAGCCTTGTCTGTCATATACTCCTGCTGCCATGATTCTCTTATATGACTTAGACGAAAGAAGTGGGACCAGCTAACCATGGCTTCAGGCTGAATAAGTCTTCCTTTAGGTTGTTTTGCTTAGGCGTTTGGTCAAAGCAGTAGCTACATGAGAGTATCATACCCACCATCACAGTGCCCGACACAGGTGTTTGATTTGTAAACATACAAATCGGCTATGAAGCATTGTGGTCTCTTTATCCTACAGCTGGCTGTGAGCTGAGTGTTCATGTCCCCCTGAAGCTCATGTACTAAAACATATTCCCCAGGGCTGGAGAGATGGCCCTATGTTTAAGAACACTGACTGCTCTTCCAGATGACCCAGGTTTGATTCCCAGAGCCCACATAGAGGTTCACAATGATCTGTAACTGCAGTTCTGGGGAATTCAAACTCTTTTGCCTCTGTAGACATGATGCATGTACATAATACACAGGCATACATGCAAACAAAATACCTACACACATAAAAACAAAACAATAACAACAACAAAAGAAACCTATTCTCAAGTGTAGTGGTATAGGAAGTAAGTAGGTCATGAGGGTGGGACTTCATGAATGAAACTAATACCCCTATAAAAATGGTCTTAAGGGGCTCATTTGTCTCTTTTGCCCCATGAGAACGTGGCAAAGAGTATTTTCTATGCAACAGAGAGTCAGAGAGACACTCCAAATATGCTCCTACCTAGGTCCTGAATTGCAGCCTCTAGATCTGGGGGCAATATGTTTCTGTCACTTAAAAATGCTCCAATGGTGGCATTTTGTTATAGCAGCCTGAATCAACTAAAACACATCCATCCTACCTTTCACAATTAGTTTTTCCCTTTCCAGTTAACCTTCAATGTTATCTTTAGACCTAGTTCATCATGTCTATGTCCTTAAAGAAGCACCTTGCTCTGGGAACTAGCTTTTTGACTTTAAAGATCCTCTAAATTATTATTTTTTATTTATTGTGGCTGTATGCACATGGCTATGGCTATGTGTGATGTATATGTGTCATGGAGCTTGTGAGGTCAATTCTCTTCTGCCATGTGGATCCCAGAGACTGAACTCAGGTGGTATTATTAATAGGAGGCATCTTTACTCTCTGAGCCATGTGTCTGACCCTCATTCTTCTTTTAATATCATTTTAAATAGGTGCCTGAGGTGCATTAGCCGTTAGCATGGGGTCTTCATATTGCGAAAACTGGTCTCAAACTCTCAGGCTCAATTGATTGTCTTAGTTCAGTATTCATGATCCTGAGATTATATTACTATGTCTGGCTTATAGGAACATTTTTAAAAACTGAAAATATTTACATATGACATAAGAATTAACAATGAAAGTCTTATACATTTAAAATTTTTTATCTACTTTGTTGTGAATACAACTGTAAAACTTTCTGACAAAACTAAACAAAACCCCAAGTCTGTTTCTGACCAGGTATGATGGCACACACCTATAACCCCAGCACACAAAAAGGGACAGGAGGGCCGAGTTTAAGGTTAGCCTGATGTACATAGTGAGAGTCAGGGAAAGTAGAACCACATAGTTAGACCCTATCTCAAAGAGCCATGCTACGAGCAGGTGACATGGCTCAGTGAGGTGAAGGTATCTGCTGCTATACCTGAGTACCCGAGTTAAACCCCCAGAATCCACATGGCACATTGATTCCCACAGGTATGCCCCTCATAATAAATTAATAAAATTAAATAAAAATTTAAAAAGCCAAAATTAAATAAAGACTATTTTTTTTCACCTTGTCACCTTTTGTGGCTTCTCATCCTTCTCCAAGCACAGCATGTTGGGAATGGTTAGTCACTGATATGGTTCTTTCTTCTGCTACTTTTTGAGTTAAACGTAAATCTTTCAGTTTTTCCTTTTGTGTCATTGTTACGGTGTTGGCAGTAATTATTTGACACTTTGTTTTTGTCTCATGAAGCCTCTTGAGCATTGTTTTCAGCTCTCTTCCTTCAGCATTTCTGTGGTCTAGGCTTCTTTGCCTTTGTCCTAAAACGTATCCACATTCTATTCTCTGAAACTTGGCTTCCGCACATTTAATCACTCTCTGTGAAACATGCCCCATTGTGACTCCCATTGGCCCTGACCTGCCACATTCCAGATGCTTCCTGTGGGACAGACCCCAGGCATTGACTTGTGAGTTACAGGAAGCATTGCTCGTACTGTCTAGAGTTGAAAATGCTCTGTGTAAAAATGCATTATCTCTTGATGATTGGGGTGATGGTTCCTATTCTTTTCGATTCCTGCTTTCTTCAGAAACTAACTTTCCACTCATTCCCACTCCTTGTGCCTCTTCTACCAGAGAACGTGTGCAGAATAGGTACATGGGGGAAGCTTGGACTCATGCCATGGCTTCTCCAATGACAAAGGTAGAGTGGAAGGTCACAGAACTATGCCGACCTCTCATTGTCTCTGTTTTGGAGGAAGTGTGTCACAACTTCCCACAAAGAGAGAAACCTTAGTATTATGAACTGTTAAATATAATTTCATGTCCACATTTAGAACTCAATGTGTTTGATGGTCCGTAAAGCCGTAATGCTTCAAACAAAGCCATGAGGCAGAACTGCTAAGAGGCAACTCTGTCAGAAGCGGTGACGAGTGACTTGTCACGCTTTCCTGCTTAGTGGACAGAAATGACGTGGTAGCTCAGGCCTACAGACTGCTAAAAGTCTAATCAGCAGGAAGCCAGCCTGTTGTGCCACACTCATTCATTCACTCAACAAATATGCCTGAGAGCCAACTCTGTGTCCGGGCCCTGTGCTGAAGGCTAAAGGATGGGTGTGCCGAAAAGATGTTTGCAAGGCACTAGGAGATCACAGAGGAGATGGGCAGCCAATCTAATCTGGAGTCAGGGTTGAGTTGGGTGGTGGTAGGGGAAGGTGCTCAACCTCAAGGGATGTGGTGGGGGTATTTCATATTTAAAACAACAATAGCCAAAACTCAGGAGACTGTATTTAGCTTATTCTTAAAGAAGGAGTAGGAGTTATGTCGGCAGACTGTCGGGAGAGCTGAGAGAATGGTTAAGCAATAGGAAGGAAAAGATCCTGAATAATGGGTGCTGGCAAGAGTTTAAATACTATACTGGAAATCACATATTTTAAAGATTTCTGAGATGTAATTGTGAGACTGACTAGGGCAAAAGAAGAGGCGCTAAGTCTAACTATGTAGTCCTAGCCCAAGTGGTGAGAAATGAGGGCTGTGGAGATGGGCACGATATTTTATTCATGTCAAGGAGCTTGATTTTATAAAGACATGGGCTTATTAAAGAGATATACACTTCAGATATACCATTAATCACTAATAGACAATGGCACGGATATACATGGAATTATCAGGATGAGTGTCACAGTGTTTAAAAAGAGTCCGGAGTCTTGCTATGTTTGAAGCAGCTGGAATAACAGAAAGTATGAATTTTAGAAACAAAGTCATGTAGACTATGGTTTCATTGACCACCTACAGGGATGAATGAGCATCATAATCAAGAAGAGTACTCAGATTTGCAGTTAGACTGCCTATTTGAGTGGCTCAGAGAACATAGGAACAGAGAAAATTAATGATTATAGCTTTTGATTTGTGAAGTTTAGTTTTGACATTTAATTGGGTGCAGTTATACAGATTATGTGGCTAGCCTAGTTCAGCATGTGAGTCAGACTCTCCAGTGGTGCTATACTGAGGATTTAAACTTGAGGGATATGCTGGCTAGATTTATGTCAACTTGACACAGGCTAGAGTCATTGGTGAGGAGGGATCCTCAACTGAGAAAATGCCTCCACAAGGTCAAGCTGTAGGCAAGCCTTTAGGACGTTTTCTTAATTAGTGGTTGATGTGGAACGGTCAGATCCATTGTAGGTGGGGCCATCCATCCCTAGGCTGGCGATCTGAGGTTCTATAAAAAAGCAGGCTGAGCAAGCCACCCAAAGCAAGCCTGTAAGCAGCACTCCTCCATGGCCTCTGCATCATTCCTGCTTCCAGGTTCCCACCCTGTTTGAGTTCCTGTCCTGACTTTCTTCAATGATGGATTATGATGTGGAAGCATAAGACAAATCAGCCTTTTCCTCCCCACGTTAATTTTGGTCATGGTGTTTCATCATAGCAATAGTAATGCCAACTAAGGCACGGAACAATGGCACATACATGGCCTTTGAACCGCAGACACAGGTAAAACCACATAGGAAGGGAACCCAGACAGAAAATGAGTTAAAGAGGGCTCCTGGCTAATGTAAAGATGAAATATGAGAAGACCAGTAAGACAGGGAGACGTAAGGACCAGGTTAGTATTACTTTAAGAAGCATAGGGAACCAGGTCATCTTAACTTTAAAAAGCAGGAAGTAGTCACCAGTATGAAGATCAAATCAACTTCCAGGATCAACTGAGAAATGTTTTCTGTACACAGCAACTTAGGAGAAAATATTGACTAAGTTTCGTTAAATGAGGGAGCAAAGGTCACATTTCACCAGATCCTCATTCAAATGTAAGGGGAGTATATATTTCTGAGAAACTGGAGACAGAATAAGAAATGTAAATGGTAGACCGGAAGAGAGAATGAGATGAAAGGGGATTTAAAAGAAGCTACTTATTGGGAAGTATGTATAAGTGTTATATATAAATTAATATGAATAATAAATATAATTTATACATTTATAAACTTAATACATAAAAGTTTTATGCGAATTAAAAATTACCTGGAAGACAAAGCACAGAGGAAGAATTAAGAATCGTTAATTTTTCAATGCTTGCAACACACCCTCCTACCCCGTGGGACTTCATAAAGGGCAGGAACCTTCATAAAGGTAAAGCTAGGAGCTGAGAAGTCAGAAAAGCAAAAGCTGGTTGATCTGGTTTTGCCATGCACACAGATTTACTGCCCAAATATGTCATCTTTCTAGTTACTGTATGGCTTGGGGGTGAGCTGTGTAATTAAGTAGATTAGTTGAAAAGATATGTGACTTAATACCTCCACATCTATAGAGCTGATGCTGGAGTCTTAGGAGATAAAGGTGGAGATTGAAGAAGGGGAATAGGAGGCATGAGTAAAAATCAAATTGAAAGAACCATTTTTGAAGATTAAGTTAATCTAAATATTGAGCATGTTGCCTGAGACACAGGTTTTTGGATTAATCAAGTCAGCCTTGCTCCATATTTACATGGCTAATTGTGGATGGCTTTCTGCTGCACCATGGGTTTTTTTTTTTTTCAAGCTAAACATTCAACCTTGTGGTACTCTCTGGATGCTGCCTTTTTGTGTTGCTTTCATATAGAAATTGATTTTACATTAAACAAAGGTAATTCTCTAGTCAGCCCAGTTTCAAGCACAAATAGGTAGAAGGCAGGCCATCCATTAGTAGGTGACCCGTGAGCATCCACAAGATCTAAACTAAAAGGAGAGCCATCACCCTTTTCTTTGTGAAGGGTGGTGATACCTGACATTCTTTACTAGGCAGTGTGTGAGCCTGTAAGGACATTCTTAGGCTTTTTCAGTGCTAATCTTAGGCAGGTACATCATATTGCTGAAATTCGGCAACTAAAATCTTATTCAAAAGCGCAAAAGAGCCTTTAAAAAAGAAGATCAAATACTTTAGTTCAATTCAGGAGTCATTTTAAATGGGTCTGTTTGGGAGGTAGGCATTTTTGTGAATCAGGCTTTGACAGATGGGAATGGTACTATGTCTAGGTGAAAAGTGCATAACAGGCTGGAGTCAGAGACCCGAGCAGAGTTCCCTTTTAAACTACAGTGGTGGTGTCATCCCTGATGGACAGTCATAGATCATTAAGATCAGGTAAGGTTGTCAATCAAGGCAAGGACAGAGCCCACAGAATATTGGCAAGGTGAACTGAACTGGGGCAAATGTAGTCCAGATAACAGACGAATCTCAGACATAACAGCCAGATGCAGATGAAAAAATGCCTGCAGCATACAGAACGTTTAAGAGAAAGACTGGGCCAAGGCTGGCAGTGACCTAGAGTACACATGTCTGAGTGTCACATAGGGATGGACTGTGCAGGCATCAGATACACTTGGAAAGAAAAGTGATACTGTTCTCCAGTCTCCAAGTGTCAACTTTAATTAGTATTTTAGTGAAGTCTGTTATTCCAAAATTCTGTTAACACTTTTGATTTCTTTTATCTGTTTTTGGTTCCCCAGCTGTTTTTTTACTTTTTCCATTTGGCCTCTCCCCATGACTTTTACCCTTATCACTTGTACCATGATCTGTCTATACATCTCACCATATTTATCCACTCATGTTAAATATAAAGCACCCAGAGAGAAACACTCTACATATTACTTATTCATTTAGATGTAGACTTTTGACAATACCTTATTAGGACATTCATTTGAGTTTTTCTGATTCTAAGGAGTAACAATTATTGTGCTCATGACTTAATATTAGCAAAGACCTTCTTGTTTACCTCTTTATCCATTTTCACAGCTTATCTAAGAGAAATTTTATAAACCTTGCTTTTTAGAGAGGAATGATATCATAGATGGTCTTGCCACTCTGAAAGAGTGGACCAATAACCCATATATTTTTATAATTTGAGGTGATCATAATTTGATTTGGAAATGTGTGATCAAGGAAGAATAAAAATTGTAGTACAATTGTCACCAGTGTCTTTGGCTGCTGCTGAGACCTCTGGAAAAAGTACCTGTTGACTTCAGAGCACTATAGAACCTAGCTTCCAGCCACCTTTCAAAGAGTCCAGAAAAAGAAAGTGGGATAGCTGACTCCTTCTAGATTTTTGAGAGATAATGGACCCAGCTTACAGGATTTTGTAATTTTAAGTTTCCAAATTTGATTAGCTATGAAGCTTGCACTTATACACACAAATGCAAATGTATATGCATATATTAATATAGACATAAGTAATTCAATTTAATGGTGATAAATATTAGGACTGAGATTTGTTATTTGAAATGCATTAGGTAAAGTTATCTAATAATTACCATATACATATAAAATCATCCATATTTTTCAAAAAGATAAATAAAATGTATTATTATGCTGGACTAGAGGGTAAATATTGGTCAAGTGATACATTTACTTAATTTTTGATGCAACCAATATTTAAAAAGTATCATTTTAGCATCAATATCACAATAGAAACCTATTCTAGCTTTTAAAAGTTCCACAGTTTTCAAAAGTTCAGTCTCTTTTAAATATCCCAAATCTCTCTAAAAATCCCAAGTCTCTTACTTGTTGGCTCCTACAAAATACAAAAATAAGTCACATGCTCCTTGTCCCATTAGGGAAGAACCAGGACACAGTTATAAAATCAAAGCTAAACTGAACTCCAACAGTGTAAATTAAATCCCATAGCTCAATGTCCTATATCTGAGATTCACTCACAATCCCTTGGCTTTTATGGGACTTAGACAACTCTACTTCTCCAGTATTCCCATTCACAGCACACATAGCTCCTTTCACAGACTCAGGCCAGCTCCATTCTACAATACTTGGTAGTTATCCCGTGGTCCTGGCATCTCCAATATATTGGAGTCTCCACAGACTGCACCTTCACCAATGGCCTCCTGGTCTTTCTTCAAAGACTTTGATCCTGTCACATGGTACCAAGCCTCAGCCTCTCCCTATAATGCTTCAGTTGGTTCCTGGCTGCTTATCCCCAAAATAATCACACAAAAATCATATTATTTAAATCACTGCTTGGCCCATTAGCTCTACCTTCTTATTGACTCATTCTTACATATTAGTTTAACCCATTTCTATAAATCTGTATATTACCACAAGGGTGTAGCCTACCAGCAAAGTTTCAGCACATCTATCTCCAGCGGTGGCTCCATGGTGTCTCCCTAATTCCACCTTTCTTTCTCCCTCATACAGTCTAACTTTCCCTGTCTAGTTCTGTTTTTACCTGCTGTAGGCTCAAAGCAGTTCTTTATTCATTAACCAATAAAAGCAGCACCTAGACAGAAGGACCTCCCACACCAGGGTCACCTCTGTGGTGCTAGCCTCTTGTTACAGGTGATTCTTTAGCACCAGCTAATCAGAAATCGCATATTCTTAATATAAAATATCACGCGCATAACCCTGGTAGAGTCATTGAAGGACTTCCATTCTGAAACTTCACAAGTCATGGCTCCATCACCTGTATTTCTCTCAGCATTCCTGTTTTCCAAACTCCCACCGAGAAACCTATTAAGCTGTAAGAACTTAATGGGTTTTTTGTTTGTTTCTGTTTGTTCATTTGTTTGTTTTTAGCTCCACACTCCTCCTTTAAACAATTCCATCAAGTTTGTCACAGTTACACCCCATTCCTGGTACTAATTTCCATTTTAGGGTTTTCTATTGTTGTGATAAACACCAAAAACAAAAGCAACTTGAAGAGGAAAGTTTGTATTTCATCTTAGAGCCTATAGCCCACCATGAAGGGAAATCCAGGCAAGAACTCAAGGCAGCAATCTGAAAGGCAGGAACTGAAACAGAGACTAACAGTGTTTACTGGCTATTCCCCAGGACTTGCTTAATTTGCTTTCTTCTATGTCTGTGGTTTATCTGGCCAGGGGTGGCACTGCGCATTGTGAGTTGGGCCCTCTTACGTCAATCAGTAATCAAGAAAATGCCCCACGTACTCGCCTACAGGCCAATCTGATGGAGACTTTTTTTCCCAGTTGAGGTTTTTTCCCCCAGATGACTCCAATTTGTATCAACTTAACAAAAAATTAACTAGCAAAATATATAATCATCTTTGTTCAAAATATTTAAAACCCACAGGAGGCCTTTTATTTTCAGTTGAGGTTCCCTCTTTCTAGACAACTCCAGCTTGTGTCAAGTCAACAAAAATCTAACAATCACAATATATAATCATGGTTGTTCAAAACATGTTTCAAACATGCTATTATGGTGGACTACCTCAATATTAGTCAAATGATACATTAATTTGTTTTAATTGCAACCACTATAAAAGAACAGAGCAAAAGAAAACCTGAGATATATTCTTCTGATACATAGTTCCAACGGAGAAGAGGTTGCTTCTGCTTAATCAAGTATGAAACAGATTCTCAAGAAATTATTCTCTAGTCCCAACACCTTACATCTGTTGAGTGTGGCCCCAATGGAGCTGGATATGAAGCACCTGATGTTGCCTAGGCCAGAAGCAAATAGCTCATGGCAGCCAAGTGCTCATTACTCCCCACTGATGCATACTTAAGATGTTTTGAGGAGCAGAGGGAGTTCAAGTGATTACACCTCCAGGTGAGGAATCTCTTTAAACTCTAATTCTAGAGCTACTCGGAACACTGTTTGAGTTTCGATAAAACTGTGAGCCTCATGTCTAAACATCTCCTCCAGGGAAACCCTGCTTGCTTTGTGGTAGCTATTTTTGCTCAGCACCCAGTGCCTACCTGGAAATACAACTTTTATCTCCCAAACTTATAGACTGTAAGGTGAGAGCCAAAGGATGTATGTGTTCCCAATGCATCCTTCAGAGACAAGAGACTCTCTAAATGATCAACCAGATAATAAAATGTCAGGAAAAAGTATCTTTTCCTCCAAGACAACAGTCTTCATAGAGAAATTCTACTTGGGTGAAAAAATCCAGGTTTCTATTGATATTCTTTAATTTTAACCTCAGGAAGGAAAAATCTATCATGTATTTGTAGTAAAAAATATAAACATAAGAATCATCAATGTCCAACCTAAACACAGAAAATACGCTTTACCTGCCATAGGACTAAATTAGATTGGCCAAGAAGCATTCCAGTATTCATGGGAAAGATAATGAAGCATAACTCTACATCTTCCTATGTGGAGAATAGCTGGAGGCTTCATAGTCTGCTGGTAGGAATATAAAAATGATACACCATTATCAAAAGCTGTTTGATTATTTCCAGTAAAAAGATGCTTACCCCATGACTAATCCATTCCACATGCATCCAGGAAAAGATTTCTATTAGAATAATAGCAGCTGTATTCATCATAGAAAAATGTTATCAAGAAAAGTTTAGCCAACTATGTTACATCAGATAGATAAAGTCATGAATGAATAATGCTATTTGGTCAACACTAGACCACATATGTGATAGCAATCCCATAAAATTATGCAGTGACACAGGGGTTGTCTTCATTTATGTTGGTACACACTGTGTTGTTCAAATAACAAAATTACCTGATGATGTCTTTTGTAGAACACATCTCTGCTGTCAAGTAATTATACATGATTGTTATTCAGCAATGAATGGGATAAACTCCTTATACATTAAAAATGATGTTAAGAAAAAATACCTAGTATGAAAACCAGAAGTATTATTTTGTTTACATAAAGGGCAAGAATAAATCAGATTCATTGCTCTGGCATAACCAGAATGGCATGACCTACAGACATTAGGAGGTGTTGCTGACTGCCGAGGGAGTGAACTAATGTTCTGGAGTTGGTGATAATGTTCTACAAATTGGTTAGGCTAGCTTAGAGTATAATTTTTGTAAAATTTTATCAAAATGAATAGCTAATATCTTTATTAGTGAAATAGTATAAGCATAGAAATTTTAAAATTTTATTAGTGATAGGGGAATAAGCTTTAAAAGTGAAATGTATGTAAAACTCACTGAAGACAATTTGAAGAAATAACAGAGGTGGAGACACCATGTTAGTTTAATGTATATTACACTATTTTTTTTGGTTGACAGGGAAAGAGTTACTGGATTATTTGTAGAAATGTAGGGATAGATAGCAATAAAGACGGCTGATGGTTGTATATCAATTTAGATCACTATATTAGGCAGGAGAGGAATGTTGCTTTATTTTACCACCTTTAAGACATGTAATTTAATCTATCAGGAGATAGAGTTTTTAACAAGACTATGTCCACAGAAGGTGCTCATGAAAGTGACAGCTGCCCAGGACAAGCTTAGGACAAGTTATATTACAGCCAGCAGGCTAGGATTCCTTCCAGAATGTACATGAGATCTCAGTTGATGAGATTCCCATGTATATCCTTGCCATGGGCATTTCATTTTTTATAAGGGCTGTCTGTCTGTCTATTTATTAGCCTTGTGTACTGCCACATCATCAGTTCTGTACAAACACCCCTCTGCCCACCAAGTAATCTTCTACACAATGAAGTGATGGGACGAGGCAGAGACACTGAGTGTAAAACTCACTGGAACTTTAGCTCTTGTGAAATTAGTGAGTTTGCGGGCATGGGATAAAACAGTTTCTGTACATTTGCACAGGTATCTGGGCTGTTTGGTTAGTCACACCCATCAATTTCATTACTAGAACCTGGAAGCATTTAGAAATGTAGTTTCAGTTTCGAGGCTTTCAAGATAACTGAGGTGAGCATGCCAGAATTCTGTCAAATTCTATCAAAAGGCCAGTGAGCTGCCTAGGGCATGGATTTCCATGGCAGCCAGCAACCATGCAAGCTCAGCAGCGGGAGATCCCCACACAGAGGCTGCTTTTCTGTTGGGAAGTTGGACATCCTCTAAGTCATCTAGATTGTGGACTGAGAAGTCCACATCCAATAGCAGCTTAATAGCAGGCGAAAGTTCATGGGAAATGCAGAAACCTAGTCCCTAGGAAAGCATGGCTTTCTGGTGGGATAAATTATGTACCTGTGAGTTCAGCTTTTTCTCAGGGCAAGTGGCAGAGAATTTGTCCAGATGTGAGCTTTCTGATTGACTGCACAGCAAGCAATAGTGCTAATCCAACATGTGAAATTTCAGTTTGGCTTTAAGCTGAAGGCTGGAGTGATGATCTGTAGGGGGTTCAACTCAAAATGAGCCTCAAGCATGGTAGGCAGTCACCTACTAACTCAGCTATGTCCTCAGCCTGGAATATATATATATATATATATAATATTAAAGTGTTTGCTACATATGAGTAGTCTCTTCTTTCAAAAGTTTAGCTGGAATCTCAACAAGGATCATTGATTTCTTACTACAGGAATACTTTTGGTGGGCTGGGCTTAGGAACAACAAGAATGAGACATGGTAAGAGGTAAAATAGACACCAGGAAAATGGCCTTAAAAAGATCTTGCCTGGGGACAAACAATGTTTATAAACAAATAAGAGCCCTTGTAGGAAAAACAGATAAAACCAACTACTCAGTGGGAAAAAGGGGATAAAAAGTCCCAGTCCTGGAGTATAATTTATGGTTGTGTGTTGTAGTTGGTTTGCCATCATCTGGATCAGGTTTACGTGGGCTTTTCTTCAGGTCACAGAGCTGGTTAATGAGCTAACTCCTGGGCAGTCTGACTCCACAGTCAGCTGTGTTACACCACACCATGCTGTCGCTCAAGACAAGCCATCCATGTGCAGAATTCAATTACAACACCAGTGACGTGCAACTTAGTGATGGAATGCAGGACATACACACATGCTTCTGGATAGCTCTACCACACATAGAGGGACAAAATGAGACAGGGGATTTCAAGACCATTTAGAAAAGTTGCTTTCTCAATCCCTGTGAGTTCCTACAGATCAGTTCACTGTCTCTCAGTGTCGCTACATGTGACCTACATGTCCCTACAGGAAGGCATCACACCTTCCTTCTTTTAAAAAATGTAAACACTCTTGAGTAAGTTCAGAACCTAAGTGAAAATATCTGGTGAGCAGTAGAGGGTACAGGAATGAAAGGGCAGAATAATAAAGCCCTGAAGAGGCAAAAGGATATCACATCTAACACAATGCATAGGAAGAGCTTTGCCTAGAAGAAGAAATTGCACATCCTTTACAATCTAAAAGAATAAACCCATTGGAAGGGGAAGGCATTATGTGACAGGATCAGAGTGGATAGCCTTCATTTTCTTGCTGAGTTGGGGGGGGGAAAGCCTGTAATAATAATAAAAAAATGTAAGGTTTTTGACTTGGCAGAGAAAGGGGAAATGTTTTACAAAGACTCGTGCCAGGTGGAAGATGCCGATGACCAGCATGATATGGAAGGTGGCCCTGAAACAGGGATGTCCCAGCTGTGATGGCAGCATGGTGTGATGCTGGGTGCTTCTACTCACCCCCCACCTTCTCCTGGGCCTTAACTATAAAATCAGCACATGTGAGACAAAAACATTACCATCTATGTCTTTTTTTTTTCTGAGTGCCTCCAAACACTCATGTTTTAGCCTATATTAAGGTATCTTTAGTAAAACTTCCATCTGTTTTACTCTGGACCTGGAAATTTTTTTTATCATTGAATCCCAGTTTAGCTGGACTGAAGATCCCTAAAACTCCAGAGGAACGAACTCCTCAGGCTCCTCAGTGTAGCTTTGGGAGGTGTTCCTGGCCATGCACCTTCAACTCTGACAGCGAGTCTTAAGCAATTCATCCTGAGGCACAATTTCTTTCTAACCTTGAATTTGTGAAGCCACACAACTCCCACGCTCCCAAAATCCAGATGTGAGATGGACATAAGGGTAGAACTCACCTTACTCGAAGTCAGAAAGAGGGGTGGTAGGTAGGTGGTAAGTTCTAAATGGAACAAGACCAACAACCCATTAGCTTCACACTTCACCTCTCAGATCTCCTGGAGTAGTATTGACCCCTCCCTCCCAATCTTCACAGAGTGGACAGCTGATGTGTCTCTTGGTGTGAGCCTTGTCCTCTAAAATGAAATGTCACACTCAGTGCTGAACTATAAGCAGAGTCATGAATTAAATACATTTCTTTAAAAGCTTTTTTACTTCCATAATTCATTAACTTGGGAATCCTCTTCAGAGACCTGAGTGACATCCTCCAGAGCCTGCCTGAGTTTCCTATGAGGCAGGAGCCACTTTCTTCTGTGCCAGGCTTTTGGCCCTCCAGTGTCTCCCAGTGGACTGTCATCTCTGGTTAGTTAGCTCACAACAAAGGGGGTGTTTGGAACTGATTTGCCGGGGTCTGGGGGGAGGTCATCAGGTCCTCTTCTTGGGGAAGTACAATTCAACTATCAGTCTCTAACCACCTTAGGAAGGCCTAAGAAGCCTTCTTCCCCTTTTCCCTCTCACCAGGGTTTGCAACAGAGGGATCTCCAAGATGATTCTTTCTCCGAAGATGACTTAGGTTGTTGCACAGAGAAATTGGTGACTCAGAGGCAACCCTCAATCCCTGTCTCCTACCCAG
This sequence comes from Bramus lutescens, assembly GCA_001685075.1. Taxonomy (NCBI): domain Eukaryota; kingdom Metazoa; phylum Chordata; class Mammalia; order Rodentia; family Cricetidae; genus Bramus; species Bramus lutescens. Next base: position 352,420 of record LOEQ01003235.1, on the reverse strand, counting down.
TAATACATTTGCATTTTTGTTCACCCAAACTTTTGCCCCCACTCTTAAGACAAGAAATCTTTTCCTTTCTTAAGGCAAATGCTTGTTATATCTTGTTAGAATCCTCTATTCTCGATCCTTAGAATTTACATTGTTCCATATTTCTACCGCCTAGAGTTTTCAATATGTAGTTCAGCAACTTTCTATGTAGAAGGCATAGGCATGAGCCTCTCTCTTTCTCTTTCTCTCTCTCTCACACTCTCTCTCTCTCTCACACACACACATACACACACTCACACACATACACACACACTCTCTCTCTCAAACACACACACATTCTCTCACACACACTCACACACACACTCACACACACACTCTCTCTCACACAGTCTCTCTCTCACACACAGGCTCTCTCTCTCACACACACTCTCTCACACACACTCTCTCTCTCACACACACTCTCTCACACACTCTGTCTCACACACACTCTCTCACACACTCTCTCTCACACACATACACACTCACACACATATACACACTCACACACATATTAACACACACACTCACACACACACACACACACTCTTTTTCTCGTGGTGAAGGTGGATACACAAGTTTCATTATATTGCCCAGCCTAACCTCCAACTTTGCATCCTCTTGCCATGGCCTCCCTAACTCTGGGATTATAGGTGTATGCCACGATCCTCAGTAAAAGGTATCCATTTTTTTAAAAAGTGCAATAGCCATTTTACTTGTCCCAGATGGTTTTTTTTTCTTCTGTCCTTATGAAACCAGATGTTTACATGGACTTTGGTAGAGGCTGAGGGCAGCAACAGCAGGCTGAATCAAGGTTTGGGTATCCAGTCCTACTGGGTTTTAAGATTTTGATTCCTGACACCTTACTATGAAGGACACAGCTCACACAGTAATGCAGTGTGACATAGAGCTTGGGAAGCACAACCATCAAAGACAATTGCTTTGGAAATATCCTTGATGGCAGTCAGTGGCCTCTACAGTGTTGTGGGTGATGAATATCTTAATGGTCTTTTCCTTAGGCGGGCACTGGGAATAGCTGGTGCTGTGATTGGCTGCCCATGACCTAGCCTTTTAAGCATGACCACTGTTCCTTCTTTCCTTCCTTCCTTCCTTCCTTCCTTCCTTCCTTCCTTCCTTCCTTCCTTCCTTCCTT